>SKCR01014311.1:0-72597 GCA_019454045.1 Zanthoxylum bungeanum | reverse complement strand
AGATCTTCTACAATGGGCTTAATGGAATGATGAAGACTACAGTAGACGCAGCTGCTGGGGATGTGCTAATGGCCAAAAATGAGAATGTCTTATGGGATCTACTGGAAGAGATGGAAAATAACAACTCCATATGGCCAATTGAAAGAAGTATTCAGCAGTAAACAACAATAGTCTAGGGGATAGAGCCAAACACAACCATAAATGCCAAGCTATATCGAATCTACATATGTCTAGAGATCCTCAGTAAGCAGGATGTGAACAATGCTAGAGCTACAAGTGCAGGTTATTGGGGAGTACAGAATGGAGAGCCCTACACTCCACATGGTGAGTTTGTTAATTAGTTCAACAACTACAATGATAAGGCCACAACCTCTAGTCAGATAGCTACAACCCTGGGTGGCAGACCAATCAATGGTACAAGAAAAAGGTAGAATTGAAAGAATTACTAGCATATATGTTTCAGAAGAAAGAAGTCAAGTACGATGCAAAATTTTAGAGTCAAGTTGCAACCATAAGAGCATTGGAAATCCAATTTGAACAACTTGAGATTAATCATAGTCTAAGGCCACATGAAGCTTGCCTAAGTAACATAGAAAAAAACCCTAGGAGGGCAGGAAAAGAATTATGCAATGCCATCTTAGTCAGCTATAAGGAGGTAGATGATGAGTATATCACGCAAATGTCTGATGAAGGATGATGAAATTCGTGATTGCATAAATTCCCTTGATGTTTCACCTAGCTTGAGATATAAACCACAACATCGACTGAGGGAATCCATGGTGAAAGGGACAAAGAGAGTGACAACTTCACTCATGAACAACAATGTCAAAAAGGAAAGGCTCACAGAGGTGTGCAGTGCCATATTGCAAAGACTGACTACAACCAAATGCAATGATCCTAGCTTGTTAACCATATACTTCACCATTGTGGATTGCAAGTCTAGAGTGTTATACGATCTAGGGTAGGGAATCAATCTAATATCGCTACCTATGGCGAATAGATTATGGTATTATGAGCTGAAGCCCACTTCTATGACCTTGCAGTTTACTGATAAAACCGTCAAGAGGCCTAAAGGGAAGATATATGATATAATGGTAAAGGTGGGGTATTTTGCGTTTACAATAGATTTCATTGTTCTGGATATAGAGGAAGATGTTGACATACCTTGCATTTTGGGAAGACCTTTTTTGGCAGCAGCAAAAGTGTTAATAGACGTATAACAAGACCTCCTCACTTTTCGGGTGAATGGAGAGATGTTAGTTGTTAGAATATTCAACCTTACAGAAGACAAAGAAAGTCTAGAAAATAGAGATTTAATTGAGCCAAGAGAAGGAAAAATAGAAGTGAGAGCAGAAAAACAGACAAATAAGGTGACTAACAAAGCAGTGGTATGTGAGGCCTTCAAGGTGGATTTATATAAAGAACACTACAACAAAGCTATGGTGTGCCATCAATTTGAAACTGTGCTATATCAAGTAACTACACCACCAAAATAGCCTGGCCCCAGTCCATCCTAGCAAAAAGGGAAAGCGCAGTCAGCAACTACTACCTCTGTAGCAACTAATAACAGAAGACAAGTGTGGGTGAAAGTGGAAGATTAAGATAAGCAGGCTAAAACAACTCAGTCCAAGTATATCATGCCGCATAGAAGGAAAATGTATGCAATTGGGAAGAACGCGGCTACAAACCTAGCATATAAATTGAGACCAAAATGAGTATTTAGGTGGTCACGTCTGGCTGAATATGTTAAACTTAGCGCTAGCGTGGAGGCAACCCACACATTTATTTTTGTTGTCTTTAGTTTTATTTTATTGTGTGTTATTTGCGTGTTTACTAGTTTGCATGTGTATTTATGTAGGTGCTAGCATAACCCATAATGCCCGTACATCGAAATTCTGATCAGCAGTAGCTTGATTAACTCAATGCATAATAGTGTTGTTCCCCACTCTTTGTTTATTTATGCTTATCTTACATTGATGGCAATGTAATTTTTAGGTTTGGGGGTGTGTTCATGCTATTTTAATTCATGCTATATAAAAAAATCAAAAAATCAAAAAATATTTTGTCCTATGTAGTGAAGCATAATTTTAATGATGAGTTCGTTTGCTTTAGGATGAAATCTTAGAAATGATAAGTGCCCAATTGATTTTTATCCGAGGTCTTGAGTAAGTGATTTAGGTTAAACTCGTAAGCACTTAAAAGTCGGTTTATAGCAGTCAGAGCCTAGGTAGTTGACAAAATGAGTTGTCAAAGCCTAAGTAGCCAATTTTTGAGACAAAATCACTGAGTTGGCTTACTTAGGAGTCGAGCTTAGACCAGACCTTTTCACACACATACTATGAATCTGGCTTAGATGATTTATTTAAGAATTTAGATTTGAGTTGTGTTGGGTGCTTTGAAGGTTCTTCAGTTTCATTGGTAGGCATTCTTTGAGGATAAAATTATTTGTAACTACCAGGACTTTTTTTTATGTGTTTTAGTATTTTTGCATTTCTAGATGATTGTATATGTTTGTGAATGATGTTTGTAGGTGTCGTCCATGTAAGCTCTCATGAGACTATAACTCATCCATTACATCCTTTGTACAACATGACTCAGAATCCCTCTGCGAAGCTTGGGAGAGGTACAAGGAGTTGCTCAGAAAATGTCCTCACCATGAGATTGCAAAATGGCTACAGGTCTAAACCTTCTATAATGGACTTTTTGGACTAATGAGAACCATAATAGATGCTGCTGCTGGAGGAGATTTAATGGCAAAAGAATAAGATCAAGCCTGAGACTTAATTGAAGAAATGGCCAACAATAATTCCCTGTGGCTAACAGAAATGAGCATGATTCAACAAATAACATGAATCTACGAAGTCGGAGCCAACACAGCATTGAATGCCAAGCTAGATCAGATATGCAAATTCGTGGAAACTCTTAGCATGCAAGGTAATGCTGGATCCACAAGTTCACCATATGGAAGAGCACCAGAGGTAGAATCTTACAACCAACATGATGGGACGGTGAATTATGTCAGTAATTTCAACAGACAGAGAAATAATCCATATTCCAATACCTACAAACTAGGTTGGAGGAATCATCCCAATTTCGCATGGAGCAACAATTCAGGGCAAATGAACAATCCATCACCAAGATTCCAACATCAAAACAAAGGCTATGAGTATGAAAAAGAACCAGGAATAACAGAAGTGCTAGCCCACTAGAAAAAGATAGAAGCAAAATATGACTCTTAATCAGCCAAATATAATGCTATGTTTCAATCACAAATAACATTAATTCCAAGTCAAACAGCATCTTTGAAAACACTTGAGAATCAAATGGGACAATTGTCCAATGCTCAGAGTTACAGACCGCAAGGTAACCTTCCTAGAACCACAGAACCAAATCCAAGGAACTTGGGAATGAGCAATATCAAGCCATTACTTTGAAAAGTGGTACTAATATCAACAAAGATGTTGGAGTCAAGGCATCCACTGAGGAAGTTCCAAAAGAATCAACGAACCAGATCCATAGATGGAGGAAAAAGAAGCAAAAGAAAATGATCAAGAAATATTTACTCCACTTCCACCATTTCCAAAGCGTCTCCAGAAACATAAATTGGACAAACAGATTGCTCAAAAAAATTAGAGATCTTCAAAAAGCTGCATATCAACATCCCATTTGTAGAAGCATTAGAACAAATGCCCAGCTATGTCAAATTCATGAAAGACATTCTATCACGAAAGGGAAGATTTGGAGATTACGAGACAGTAGCATTAAAAGAAGAATGCAGCGCCATCATCCAGAAGAAGCTTCCCACTAAGTTGAAAGATCTTGGCAATTTCACCATCCTGTGCACCATAGGAGAACATAACTTCGGTAAGGCTTTGTGTGATTTAGGTGCAAGTATTAACTTGATGCCTTTGTCTATTTATAGGAAAACTGAAGATTGGAGAAACAAAGTCCACCTGAATCTCTTTGTAACTTGCTGATAGAATGTTCACATTTACAAGAGGTGTAGTTGAAGATGTGCTGGTCAAAGTTGACAAATTCATTCTCCCAGCAGATTTCATTGTCCTGACATGGAGGAAGACAAAGACGTGCCCATCATCCTCGGGAGACCATTCTTGGCTACATGTCGAACCATTATTGATGTACAAAAAGATGAACTAACCATGAGGGTACAAGACCAAGAATTAACATTCAATGTTTTCAAAGCCATAAATTTCTCAGATGACGAAAAGAATGAGGAATGTTTCATACTTGATGTGAAAGATAGTGCCATCTGGAACTCAGATGAAATGCAACGTTCCACTGATAAACTTAAAGCATGCCATCTATCTATGGAGCTTGAAGATAAATCGTATTGGGCACTGAAGAAGCTAAATATTGATCTACAAGTAGCATGAGAGACACAACTCCATCAACTGAATGAATTGGAGGAATTTCGCTTACATGCTTATGAGAATGCCAAATTGTACAAAGAAAATACCAAGAAATGGCATGATAAAAAAATAGTACGCAGACAACTGGAACCAGATCAGCAGATGTTGTTATACAATTCATGGTTGAAACTTTTCCTTGGAAAGCTGAAGTCAATGTGGTCAGGTCCATTTGTGATTACTCAGGTGTTACCTTACAGAGTAGTTGAGATATACAACTCCAAATCCAACAATACATTCAGGGTAAACAGCCAGCGTATCAAGCATTATTGGGGAGAATCATTTGAGCGACAAAAAGAAAGTGTCATATTTACAGATCCAACCTAACATTCGGGCAGTCATGTCTAGCTGACGATGTTAAAATTAGCACTAGCAGGGTGGCAACCCATGCAATTTGTGTATATATTAAGATTTGGTGTGTTTTATTTTTATGTGTTTAATTTTTTTAGGTAATGTCACATTTCAGGATGGTAGATGTTCTCACAAATCTTCACAAGTAATTTCTTTCTCTCCCTCGAAACTCTCTGATGAAAGTCTACAAAGCACGAATGGAACGAATGAGACTTCTGATGATCAAAGGTATTCCTAATGACATTCGTTGGATTATTGAAGCACAAGTTCGAATGGCAGGTGAGTCCTCTAACTATTTTGTTTCATTTATGCCTGGTTTAGGAAGAAGCATATATGCTAAGAAAAGAAGAGCTAAAAGATTAGGTGTTTGCTATAAATGTGCACGCATGACATGTAATACTCGTTGTCGTTCATTAGGAATGGTGTCTGATAACCGCGAAGGTAAAATTAAATTCATTAGGGATGACATGACAAAGAGTCTTTAGATGACATATCATTGACTCTTGAGACGCATCCCAGTGGATATGTGTATCACACGATTCGCATGTTACATACACAGTTTTGAAAAATAAAGACAATAATTATGTCTCGGGAATCTGACTTTAAAAGACCCTGTTTGCCAATTTATAAGAAAATTGGATGGGAAGCTTGTCTCTGACCCATAGATGTCATTAAACCCGTTACTTCTTGTAAATATTATTATCTCTTTGTCTTTAACTAATAATTGTGATTTGTTTTGTTATTTTCTTTTATTTTCGCCGATAGGATCCAGACTTTTTGACTTTCACGATTTATTTTACTGTTTAGCTAATAATTATCATCTGGCAGGATCTAGTGTTATTATTACTCACCCATTTTCAGGTTCTATAAATTCAGCTAGTCATTTCACTCTTGAAGACATCCAGATTTAAAGAAATATAAAAAAAAATAATAATAAGAAATTAAACAAATTATGGAAGCAACTTCAAGAAGACGAGTTGTCAACATCTGTGTGTTTTGCGGTACTATTGTTGGTTCTAAGCTAGAGTTCTTTGAGGCAACACATGAATTGGGTCGAGTCATAGCTGAGAGGAATATGCACTTAGTATATGACGGTGGCAATCTTGGACTAATGGGTACGTTTCAATAGCTGTCTAGGAAGGAGGTAGTCAAGTTTTGGGAATCATCCAAAAACCTTTGGCAAAGACGAATCTTATAGGACCATCAAACGGAGATGAATGCATTGTGCCAGGTATGGCTGAATGACTTGTTGAAATGATTAACCGTGCTGATGTTTTTATTGCTTTTCCAGGTGGCTTGGGCACAATGGAGGAAATTTTTACAGTGCTATCTTGGGTGAACTTGAACATACACCAGAAACCAATTGTACTATTTAATATTGATGGATTTTATGACTTTCTTTGTGTGTTTCTTGATGATGCCCGAAGAACTGGGTTCGTGTCAAAACCTGTAAAAGATATCCTCTTCACTGCCAGAATTGCCCATGATTTAATTGACCAACTTTTAGCCTTTGAACCACAAATTTACCTTATCTTTTCCAAGATTAACTGGTCCGACAATGATCGTGGTAAGAAGTGTCGGATAAATCTGGATCTTGATCTTTAATTTTCTTTTCAGAAGTAGAATTCTAGCTAAGCAAGTGTTGTCTTCTAAACTCTTCTTCTATTTTGTAGACATTGGGGACAATGTCTCAATAGGTTTGGGGGAGGGGAATAGTTGATCAGTATCTTATTTTTATTTTTTCATTGTGTTGTTTTTGCTTGGTTTTTAGTCAAAAATTCAAAAAAAATTAAAAAATAAAAAAAAATATTTTGTTTTTAACTTGAATAATCAGGTGGAATAGTGTTTGAGATAGTTGTGTAAAGAATTTCCACTCTTGAGACATGTCTCAACTTATTTCGTAAAAAGTTAATTTTTGTTTATTTCTTTTTGAATTATGTAATTTGTGAATTCTCCATAATACTGACTAAATTGGATATTAATATGCTTAGTTATTATCAACATGCATGATAACATAGGAACATGAGTCGTAAGTGACAAGTTTGTAATATTCAGTACTCTAATTTAATTGGAAGAAGCATTTAAAAAATGATGAAATAAAAAAAAAATTAAACATCCCAGATCTGAGTAATTAAGTCCGTAGGGGTGTTTTAACACCTAGTGCCCTAAAGCCAACTGCACTTATGAATATTGTGGGCACAATGATTTGATTAATACCTTGTTGGTTGTGTATATGAAGAATGGTAAACATAATCGGAGAATTTACTTATTTGGTAATTTAGAAAGAAAGAAAACAACTAATAACTTGGATAAGAGTTTCACTTGTTTAGTCACTAACTTGTTTATTTTGTTTCTTTTGTCTTTTTGCTTTTGTGTGCATTTGATATTTGTGGTTATCGTCGTTGTAAGCCCTCACGAGACTACAACTCGTCCACTAGGGACACCTAGGGGTTTAAAGGCTTGTTGCATACGCTAAATGCAATCGTGATCCCTACGAAAGTGGCTTAGTTTAATTTTATTTTAAAGTTGTTTATTGTATTTTATTTTGTGTTTTTGCGAGAGACTAGCAGATATGTTAGGTTGGGTGTTGAGAAAATAAAAATATATCAATATTTAGCACCCATTTTACTTAATATTTTGTATAATTTCTCGAGATTTATGAATATTTTGATGTGTTTTGTGTATTTTGTAGATAAATAAGGTTTGAGGACTCACTGGAATCAAATTGGGGACAAAATAGCGAAAAACGGATAAAAAAGGCAAAATTAGAATTTCTACGTCGCGACGCGCACAACCTCTGCGTCGCGAAGCGCTGACGTAATTTTCTTGCCGACACGCGTCATCATGATGTCAGCTATCAATTATGCTACCAGCTGACACGTCTCCTTATTGACGTAAGCAATGATGTCAGTGTCGCGACGCGCAAAGCATTCTGCGTCACAACGCTGAGATAATAATTCGGTCGACAGCCACGTGTCATCATCTCGTCGAATCAACGGCGTGTCGCGACGAGCATGGTAAAATTTTGCCTATAAATTGAAGCTGAAATCAGAAGGAAAATTCATACATTCTTCTAGGGATTTCCTTAAGAATACTAAGAAGATTGTATCTTGTTTGTTTATTTACAACTTTCTTGTATTTAATTTTTATTTTATGCAATAGATCTTTCTTTATTTTACTTTAAAGTATGAGGAGGTAACTCCCCTCTGCTGGGGTGAAAGGTAAAGCTTTTATTATTATAATTTAGATTAATCTCCCTTAGTTATAATATATAAATGATTTTTAAAACCTTCCTTAATGGGATACCGCCTTTATGGTCGGTTGTAATTAATCAAAAATCTGACTTAATCAGGATATCGCCTATATGGTCAGTTGGTAATGTCATGCAACTTTATATATTATAAAAGTGGATCCTCTAACCCCAGAATTTTATTTATTGTTAATTTTATCTTTTTAATTTCCAAGCTTTATTTTATGTCATTTTCTTTATGTTTTTAATAATCTTAGATATATGTGGTAACTAAACCCCTTATCTAGGGTTGTGATGAATTCCAATATCACCGGTTTATAAGTGGTTATTTTGTGTCGTGGGTAATATAAAAGGTAATTTATTGAGCCTTAGTCTTAATGCTTCTTGTTAACTGGCCATTAATAAGATTGATTTGGTAAACTTAAAATGAACTTGGAAAAGGGTTTTTAGGTTTAGCCTTAGACTCAATAGCTCACGATCTCACCTTGGGGTAAATGTCTCTTAGGTAGATTTCCTTACAGGATATGAATATACCTGTCGGGCGGGGGTAGCCATAATTGGAACTTAATCTTAATGAATTCAGGTAACTTGGTTAACATGTGAATATAGTTAAATGGGTTACTTTAGGTGTTTGCATCTGACCATCGGAAGAGGCATTTGCATATTTTCGTGTTCCAGGTTAATAAACCGATATTTTGCACAAACATGAGATAATCACTTCATCTTTAAAAGATATTGGAAGGATTCACAACCTTAGATAGTTGTATAATATTGATTTTTCCTTTAATTTATTTTCGCACTGTTTTATTTACTTGTTTTCATACAAAAATCACCATCCAATCAACAATCAATCAATTAGATACTCGTAGACATTTAGCTTCAATAAATTGATAACTAAGGTATCAAGTCCTCGTGGGATCGATACATTTTATACTATTTGAGCGATACGTGCGCTTGCATAACGTGTGTGTTTACCATCGAGCAACGCGCATAATAATAGAGGAGCAAGTCGGAATTTCAGTCCCAAGTCGCCCTGATTCCGATCAGGGAAACACTTCTAGGACCTCTTATATAAGTATAAGTTCGTACCAAAACCTACAATCAAGCCTCATAACATATTTTGGATCCTCCAGAGCATAGAAGAACATTTTAACAAGGTAAGAGCGAGTGAATCAACCAGAGTTTGAGTTTGAAGACTACAAACAAAAGTTTATTTCTTCCCTTTTCTCTCTAGCATTATTTTTTATTAGTTCTTTGCCTTATATTAATGTTAGCTTATTTTAATTTAATATTATGAGTAGGTAATTCATTAAATTTAGGGTTGTAATGGATCTCAAACATGTTTAATTAATTTAATTTCATACTTTTATTCTTTTGGGATTGTTATTTATTATTTATTATTTTTTGTACCTGAACGCACATTTTATTTGTTTGGCTAATAATAAAATAGCATTGGTCATTCTTTAGGAACTCGACAGAGAGAATTTAGGTTAGCTGTGGGGATAATAGCCTATGATTTATTCGTTGAATAAATTTTCTTTCCGGATAGACATATACCTAAATGGCATGTGTAACCAATATTAGAACCTGACCTTAATGATTTTAGTTTAAATTATTTAACATAGACATATAGTTAATTGGTTTAATCAGAATATATTTACATGACAATTGAAAGAGACATATGATGAGCGGAAAATATATCAATATTTACCGCCCCTTTAACTTAATATTTTGTTTAGTTTCTCGGGTTTGATGAACGTTTTGATGTGTTTTAGTTTATTTTACAGATAAAATAATTTCGGGTTTCAATGAAATCATTTAGGATGAAATATGGGTCAAATAATGGAAATTATTGGACTTGATATTTTAATTTTGGAGATTGGAAACTTGAAAGGGCGTTTTGACGAAGTGCAGTTTTGGAAATTCCAGTTTTGCGCATCTGTCGTATTTTGGGCATAACTTTTACTCAGATATTGGATTGAGCTGATTCAAGTTCCAGATTAAACAAGACTCAAATATCTACAACTTTGAAAGACAAAATAATTTCGAATTTTGAAGATTGCATGCCCGAAATTGATGAACCATCCAGAAGTGTGTAGGTGTAATTATTAAAGTCACTTTCAATCATTTTCAAAGCAAAAAATAAATTAATAAATAAATAATAAAAATTATCAAATCATCACCAAACATGATAAGAGATTAGTGGAGCAATTAATAATGGATTTGGTGGAGCAATTAGTGGAGCAATTAGTGGAGCAATTAATAATTGATTTGGTGGATGATTTGATGGAGGCAAAATTTTGCCTATAAATACCAAGCCATTTCATTTGTAAAATTCATACTTTCTTCTAAGGAATTCCTTAAGGATACTAAGAAGATTGTATCTTGTTTATTTATTTACAGCTTTCAGTAATTAATTTTCGTTTTCGCACTTTCTTTTCTTTACTTTTCAGTTTTTACTTTCCGTAATTTACTTTTACGCACTGTACTTTTCTTTCTTTAATTTTCAGTTTTTACTTTTCAGTAATTTACTTTTCAGCAATTTACTTTTCAGCAATTTACTTTTCAGCAATTACTTTCAGTAATTTACTTTCAGCATTTAATTTTCAGTATTTAATTTCAGCATTTACTTTCAGCATTTACTTTTCAGTATTTAATTTTCAGTATTTTACTTTATGTCTTTTATTTTATTTAAGTTTTTTTTACTACCCGTAAATATGTGTCGTAACTAAGCCAGTTATCTGGGGTTGTGATGAAATCCAATATCACCGGTTTATAAGGGGTTAGATTATAGCTTGGGTAATATAAAGATTTATTTATTGAGTCTTAATCTTAATGCTTTTTCATTAACTGGCCATTAATAAAATTGAATTGGGAAACTTAAAATGAACTAGACATAGGGATTTTAAGTTAAGACCTTAGACTCAATAGCCCACGATCTTCCTTGAGGATAGATAACCCTTTAATAGATTTCCTTACAGGATAGGAATATACCTGTCGGGCGGGGGTAGCCATAATTGGGACTTAAACTTAATGAATCCAGATAATTTGGTTGACATAGACATATGGTTCAATTGGGTTAAACTGGGTATTTGTGTCTGACCATCGACAGAGGCTTACACATAATTTAGTGTTCCAGGTTAATAAATCAATATATTACCCAACTTTAAGATAACCACTTTATCTTTAAAATGATATTGGAAGAAATCACAACCTAGATAGTTTTTAATATTGAATTTTCTTAAAACCTATTTTCGACAAATTTGTTTACTTGCTTTAAAATTAGAATCGTCATCATTTCAAATCAATCAATCAATTTGTTAGATATTAGTAATCATTTGACCTCATAAAATTAATAGTTTAGATATTAAGTCCTCGTGGGATCGATATTTTTATACTACTTGAACGATACGTGCGCTTGCGTTATACGTGTGTGTTTACGCCGGTCAAGTTT
Source organism: Zanthoxylum bungeanum (assembly GCA_019454045.1). NCBI lineage: Eukaryota > Viridiplantae > Streptophyta > Magnoliopsida > Sapindales > Rutaceae > Zanthoxylum > Zanthoxylum bungeanum. Next base: position 61,115 of record SKCR01014311.1, on the reverse strand, counting down.
TTGGCGCCGTTGCCGGGGACTTATTTATCTTTTACTATTAGTTTAGGGGTTAGATACCTTACTTGTATCTAATTTTATTTTACTTATTGTTTTTATTTTCTTGTGTTTCAGGTTCTCAGAAACTTCATGAGACGAACCAGAAGCTTTGAACTCGATCGCTTGACCCAGAAATTGAAAGAACCATCAGATAGTTGAGAAGGGAAAGGCGAGAAGGCCAAGAAGCTTTAGTCAACATGGAACCTGAACCGTTGGAGGTTGCACCACCAATTCCCATTCGAGACAGAACCATTCCGGTGGTTGACAGACTCATTTCCTGTATTGTACTTCCTCCCTTACCAGCAAATGCGTGTGACATCAAAACATGCATTCAGATGATTCAGCAGTCAGTTCAATTCGGGGGGAATGCAACTGAAGATCCTAATTCCCACATCAGCAACTTCCTTGAAGTTTGCGGCACTTTTAATTACAACCGAGAAGCTGAAGAAGCAATGAGACTGCGTGTTTTTCCATATTCCTTGAAGGACAGAGCTAAAGCTTGGCTACATTCATTACCAGCAGGTTCCATCACAACTTGGAACACTTTAGCCATCAAATTTCTTGCAAAATACTTTCCACCAGCCAGAACCGGAAAGCTGAGGAATGACATCACATCCTTTGTACAACAAGATTCAGAATCCCTCTGCGAAGCTTGGGAAAGGTACAAAGATTTACTCCGGAAATGTCCACACCATGAGATTCCAAAATGGCTTCAAGTCCAAACATTCTATAATGGACTTTCTGGAATAATGAGAACCACAATTGATGCTGCTGCTGGAGGAGCTTTAATGGCAAAAGGAGAAGATCAAGCCTGGGAACTAATCGAAGAAATGGCCAACAACAATTCCTTATGGCCAACTGAAAGAAGCATGATCCAAAGAATTGCAGGAATTTATGAAAGTGAAGCTAATACAGCAGTCAACACCAAGCTAGATCAAATATGCAAATTCATGGAGACTCTTACCACTGGATCCACAAGTTCACCATATGGAGGAGCACCAGAGTCGAACCAACTTGAAGAAACGGTGAATTATGTCAACAATTTCAATAGACAGGGGAACAATCCATATTCCAACACCTACAATCCGGGGTGGAGGAATCATCCTAATTTTTCATGGAGCAACAACTCATGGCAAAAGAACAATCCACCACATGGATTCCAACAGCAGAACTATCCACCACCTGGATTCCAGCAACAGAACAAAGGCCAAGAACAGATAAATGAACCAGGAATAACAGAAGTTCTGAATCAGTTAAAAAATATGATGCTATGTTTCAGAGCCAATCAGCTTCCATCAAAGCACTGGAGAATCAAATCGGACAACTGGCCAATGCTCAGAGTTACAGACCGCCAGGTAATCTTCCTAGCAACACTGAGCCAAATCCAAGAAACATGGGGAAGGAACAATGTCATGCCATCATGTTAAAAAGCGGTACTGAAATCAACAAAGATTTGGAACCAAAACAACTGCTGAGGAAGTTCCAAAGAAACAAAGCAACAGATGGAGGAAAAAGAAGCAAAGGAAAAAGAACAGATCACTCCACCTCCACCTTTTCCTCAACGTCTTCAGAAGAACAAATTGGACAAACAGTTTTCTCGGTTCCTGGAAATCTTCAAAAAGCTGCATATCAACATTCCATTTGCAGAAGCGTTGGAACAAATGCCCACCTATGCCAAATTCATGAAAGATATTCTTTCACGAAAGCGGAGATTGGGAGAATACGAGACAATAGCATTATCAGAAGATACAGTGCTATCATTCAGAGGAAACTTCCCCCGAAGTTGAAAGATCCTGGCAGTTTCACTGTTCCTTTGTCATAGGAGAACATAACTTTGGTAAGGCTTTATGTGATTTAGGTGCTAGTGTTAACTTGATGCCTTTTTCTATTTTCAGGAAATTACAGATTGGAGAAACAATGCCAACTTCAGTCTCACTGCAACTTGCTGATAGAACGCTCGTATTTCCAAGAGGCGTAGTTGAGGATGTGCTGGTCAAGGTTGACAAATTCATTTTCCCAGCAGATTTTATTGTCCTTGATATGGAGGAAGACGCAGACGTGCCAATCATCCTTGGGAGACCATTCTTGGCTACAGGTCGAACCATTATTGATGTACAAAAAAGAGAACTAACCATGAGGGTACATGACCAAGAAGTAACATTCAATGTTTTCAAGGCCATGAATTTCCCAGATGATGAAAAAAAGGAGGAATGTTTTAAACTCGATGTGATACACAGTACCATTCAGAACTCTGATGAAAGACAAAGTTCTACTGACAAACTTAAAACATGTCAATTGCCTGTGGAGCCTAAAGATAAAGCATCTTTTGCACTGAAAGAGCCAATTCTTGCTCTACAAGCAACAGAAGAGAAAAAGTTCCACCAGCTCAACGAATTGGAGGAATTTCACAATCAACCTTTTGAAGATGCCAAATTGTACAAAGAAAAGGGCAAGAAAAGACATGATGAGAAGTTAGTGCGCATACAACTGGAACCAGGGCAGAAGGTACTGTTAACAAATCAAGGGTGAAATTCTTCCCATGGAAGCCAAAATCACGGTGGTCAGGTCCATTTGTGATCACCAAAGTTTTACCAAATAGAGCCGTTGAGATACATGATCCTGACGCTAACAAACCTTTCAAGGTTAAAAACAAGCGTGTCAAGCACTACTGGGGAGAATCATTTGAGCGACAAAAAGAAAGTGTCACACTTTCAGATCCAGTCTAACGTTCAAGAAGTCACGTCTAGCTGACGACTTTAAACTTAGCGCTCGCAGGGAGGCAACCCATGTAATTTTTGTATATATTGTGATTTAGTGTGATTTAATTTTGTGTGTTTAGTTTTTGCAGATTAAGTCATTTCAAGATGGAAGAAGCTCTCGCAAATCTTCACAAGCAATTTCCTTCTCTCCCTAAAAAATCTCTAATGAAAGTTTACAAAGCTCACTTGGAACGGATGAGGTTTTGACAATCCATGGTATTCCTAATGATATTCGTTGGGTAATTGAAGCACGAGTCCGATTGGTAGATGAGTCTTCTGACTCTTTTATTTCACATGTGCCTGGTTTTGGAAGAAGCACCTATGCAAAGAAACGTAGAGCTAAGCAAATGGGTGTTTGTTTCAAATGTGAACGATTTAATTGCAACACTCGTTGTCGTTCTTTAGGAATGGTGTCTGATAATCGCGAAGATAAAATTAAATTCATTAGGGATGGCTTGAGTAAGGAGTCTTTAGATGATATATCTTCGACTCTTGAGACGCATCCCAGTGGATATGTTCACATAGCCTTTCGCAAATTACATACACAATTTCAAAAAGAAAGACAACAGTTAAGTCTTGGGAATCTGACTCAAAAAGACTCTGTTTGCCAATTTATAAGAAAATTGGATGGGAAGCTTGTCCCTGACGCATAGACGTTAATCAAGCTGTAAATTCCTGTATATATTATATCTCTTTGTCTTTTCCTAATAATTGTGATTTGTTTTGTTGTTTTCTTTTATTTTCTCCGACAGGATCTAGACCTTTTTGACTAACACGATATTATTTCGCTACTAATCGTCCTCTGGAAGATACTTGTGCTATTTTTACTCACCCTTTTCAGGTACTATAAATTCAGCCCGTCATTGCACTTTTGAAGGCATCCAGAGTTGAGAAAGAAACACATAAAAAAAAATGGAAGCTACTTCAAGAAGACGAGTTGAAAATATCTGTGTGTTTTGCGGTACTAGTGTTGGTACTAAGCCACAATACGTAGAAGCAGCACAAGAATTGGGTCGAGTCTTACCTGCAAGAAATATGCACTTAATATATGGCGGAGGCAATCTCGGACTTATGGGGATCGTTTCAAAGGCTGTACAGGAAGGAGGCAGTCATGTTTTGGGAATCATCCCAAAACCCTTGGCAGAGGCAAATCTTATTGGATCATCAAACGGAGAGGAACTGATCGTGCCAGGTATGTCTGAACGACTGGTGTAGAAATGATTAACCGTGCTGATGCTTTTATCGCTTTGCCAGTGGCTTGGGCACATTGGAGGAAATTTTTATAGTTCTATCTTGGGCGAACCTGAACATACACCAGAAACCGCTTGGACTGCTTAACGTTGATGGATTTTATGATTTTCTTTGTGTGTTTCTTGATGATGCTCGAGAAATGGGTTCGTGTCAAAACCTATGAAAGAACTCCTCTTCACTGCCAGAACTGCTTCAGATCTAATAGACCAACTCATAGCCTATGAACCACAAGTTGACCCTATCATTCAAAGATAAATTGGTCCGAGGACGATCGTGGTAAGAGGCGTAGAATTAATCTGGATCTTAACCTTTAATTTCCTGTAGATTTCAGCTAACCAGGTACGACCTTCTTAACTCTCATTTTACTGTTTAAGACATTGGGGACAATGTCTCATTTAGGTTTAGGGGAGGGAATTAGTTGATTAGTACCTTGTTTTTAGTTTGTGTGTTGTTTTTTATTTTTAGTCCAAAATTTTTCGAAAAATACAAAAAAATTGGAAAATTTTCAAAAATTATAAAAATATTTTGTGTTTTTGTGTTTTTATTTTGACTAAAAGGTGTGAAATGGTAAAAGATAGCCGAGTAAGGATTTTCCACTCCTGAGACGTATCTCAAGCCTATTTCGAAACAAATTAATTTTTGTTTATTTCATTTTGAATTATTTAGTTTGTGAATTCTCCATAAAACGGACTAAAAGGAATTTTCATATGTTCAGTTAGCAGATATTATCAACATATATAGTAACATACGGACATGAGCTAAAATTGAAAAGTTTGTAATATTCAGTGCTCTAGTTTAATTGGAGGAAGCATCTCAAAAAGCAATGGAGTAAAAAAAAATAAAAAAAATAAAAAAAATAAAATCCGAGATCCGAGTTATTAAGTCTGTAAGGGTGTTTTAACACCTAGTGCCCTAAAACCAACTGGTTTGGGAGTCACTGGCCCAAAGCTCGCTACATGGATCGAAGATGCTACAAAAAAATATATATATATCTGAAGTCTGGGTAATTAAGTCCGTAGGGGTGTCTTAACACCTGGTGCCCTAAAGCCAACTGGTTTGGGAGCCACCGACCCAACACTCGTTACATAAATGGAAGATATTGTATATAAATAAAAAATAGAGGAAAATCAAAGAAAAAATCAGAAAAATGAAAAATTATTCCATTGCTGCAAAAAGGTGTGAATTCTGATAAAACTTTAGGACAAAAATATTACTCTCTTATCAACTGCACTTATGACTGTTGTGGGCAAAAATGAGTTGATTAATATTTTGTTGGCTGTGTATATGGAGAATGGTAAAAATAATCGGAGAATTTACTTATTCAGTAATTTAGAATAAAACAAAACAACTAGTAACTTGGAGTAGAAGTTTCACCGATTAGTCACTAACATCTTTATTATCTTTTCTCTTATCTTTTTACTTTTGTATGCATTAGTTTTACTACCTTTTTACTTTTGTAAAATGTTTGTGGGTATCATTGCTGTAAACCCTCACGAGACTACAACTCGTCCACTAGGGACACCTAGGGGTTTAAAGGCTTGTTGCATATGCTAAATGCAACCGTGATCCCTACGAAAGTGGCTTAGTTAAATTTTAATTTTATTTTGTTGTTTTGCTCGAGGACTAGCAAAATGTTAGGTTTGGGGGTGTGATGAGCGGAAAATATATCAATATTTACCGCCCATTTAACTTAATATTTTGTTTAGTTTCTCGGGTTTGATGAACGTTTTGATGTGTTTTAGTTTATTTTACAGATAAAATAATTTCGGGTTTCAATGAAATCATTTAGGATGAAATATGGGTCAAATAATGGCAATTATTGGACTTGATATTTTAATTTTGGAGATTGGAAACTTGAAAGGGCGTTTTGACGAAGTGCAGTTTTGGAAATTCCAGTTTTGCGCATCTGTCGTATTTTGGGCATAACTTTTTACTCAGATATTGGATTGAGCTGATTCAAGTTCCAGATTAAAGAAAACGCAAAGATCTACAACTTTTAAAGACAAAATAATTTCGAATTCTGAATATTGAATGCCCGAAATTGATGAACCATCCAAAAGTGTGTAGTGTGTAATTATTAAAGTCACTTTCAATCATTTTCAAAGCAAAAAATAAATTAATAAATAAATAATAAAAATTATCAAATCATCACCAAACATGATAAGAGATTAGTGGAGCAATTAATAATGGATTTGGTGAAGCAATTAGTGGAGCAATTAGTGGAGCAATTAATAATTGATTTGGTGGATGATTTGATGGAGGCAAAATTTTGCCTATAAATACCAAGCCATTTCATTTGTAAAATTCATACTTTCTTCTAAGGAATTCCTTAAGAATACTAAGAAGATTGTATCTTGTTTGTTTATTTACAGCTTTCAATAATTAATTTTCGTTTTCGCACTTTCTTTTCTTTACTTTTCAGTTTTTACTTTCCGCAATTTACTTTTACGCATAGTATTTTTCTTTCTTTAATTTTCAGTTTTTACTTTTCAGTAATTTACTGACTTTCAGTAATTTACTTTCAGCATTTAATTTTCAGTATTTAATTTCAGCATTTACTTTCAGCATTTACTTTTCAGTATTTAATTTTCAGTATTTTACTTTATGTCTTTTATTTTATTTAAGTTTTTTTTACTACCCGTAAATATGTGTCGTAACTAAGCCAGTTATCTGGGGTTGTGATGAAATCCAATATCACCGGTTTATAAGGGGTTAGATTATAGCTTGGGTAATATAAAGATTTATTTATTGAGTCTTAATCTTAATGCTTTTTCATTAACTGGCCATTAATAAAATTGAATTGGGAAACTTAAAATGAACTAGACATAGGGATTTTAAGTTTAAGACCTTAGACTCAATAGCCCACGATATTCCTTGAGGATAGATAACCCTTTAATAGATTTCCTTACAGGATAGGAATATCTGTCGGGCGGGGGTAGCCATAATTGGGACTTAAACTTAATGAATCCAGATAATTTGGTTGACATAGACATATGGTTCAATTGGGTTAAACTGGGTATTTGTGTCTGACCATCGACAGAGGCTTACACATAATTTAGTGTTCCAGGTTAATAAATCAATATATTACCCAACTTTAAGATAACCACTTCATCTTTAAAATGATATTGGAAGAAATCACAACCCTAGATAGTTTTTAATATTGAATTTTCTTAAAACCTATTTTCGACAAATTTGTTTACTTGCTTTAAAATTTAGAATCGTCACCATTTCTGTTGATGGTGTTTTTCGGGCACTATGTTATTTAAACAACACGACAGGGGTAAAAGGGGTAACTCCATTGATCGAGACCGTTAAAGCCGACCCGACAACTTAACGGTAAGAGGCCGAGCACTTTATACTAAATGGCCGAGCACTTGAGATCGGATGACCGAGCATTATCAGATCGACAGCAACATTCTCAGTTCAAATGGCTATCATGACCGACCTCATGAAGACCGAGCACATGACGAGGCGTGCTTAGGAAGATAAAGCATCATATTCTTGCGGAAAAGGGATAAGTTGTCCTACTTTAAGGGGGTAAAATAATAACTTAATATCCTAATAGGATAAAGGAAGTAAATGTAGTTTTGATTAGGAATCCTTATGGGAAAAGGGAATAGTTTTGACTAGGAATCCTGATAGGAAAAGGAGACCATCTCCAAATTGGGAATTCTTGTACAAATAGGAATCTGATTTCTTCACCATTATAAATAGGAGGGTAGAGTGAGTGTAGAAGACAAGTTGAAGGCATCAAAAGATTAGTGATCAGAATCATCAAGCTCTGACTTGTAAACACAAAAGACCCGAGAAGTGTATTTGAGTAATAAAAGTGCCATCCTGTTTGTGTCCGTGGATGTAGGTCGGATCCAAATCCACCGAACCACGTTAAATCTCTTTGTCGATTGGTGTGTTTATCTGTCTCTCGCTAAATTTGCTTTTGGTCCCCCATAACCAAACAAATTCACTATTGAAGGAGGATTACCTCGGAGGTGATATTCCCATATTACCCCGAGACCAAAATCCGCCGTCAACAGTTGGCGCCGTCTGTGGGGAACTCTACGAAAAGCAACTCGCGTAATAAGACAAATGGCGGAAGGCGGAAACCAACAATCATCAGGGAGCTCGGCTGCAGACTGGATGGAAAAGATCGAGGAAAACCTTAGGAAGGAAAGGGAGGAAAACCAAACTCTACTAAAAACCATAGTAGACCGGTTGGAAAGGATGGAAGGAGCACGCGACGGAAAATTCGAGGCCGGGACTAGCCGGCGAAGGAGTGAGATAGCGGAAGGAAAGAGAATTGTTGATACAAGCGAAGACGACAGACCTCAAATGAGGGAACCCTACAGGGTGAGATCCGTGGTAGTACAAAGGGATTCCCAAACCGAGGACACATGGGAAGAGGAAGATGAAAAATCCTCACCAGATCCCTCCTACGATAGCCCTCACAGTACCCGGAAGAGAGGAAAAGAACATACCAAAGAAGTGCGGGACGACACCGACCCTGAGAAGCGCCACTCCCGAGGTAGCAGAAAGAAAAGAAACCACAGGGGGCGGCATGGAATCAAAGACAGCAGCATGAAATCTTGGTTACGGGAGGAGCTGGTCAAATGGGGAGTATACCCCAATACAAACAGGGGAGATGTCCAGGACATCAAAGATGAGTCCCCCCTCACGGAGGAAATAAAATCAAAGAAATTCCCAAAAAGATTCAGCATGCCGACCATGACACCATACAAGGGCCGTACCGATCCCAAAACCCACATCGAAGACTTCGTCCTACTAATGGAGGTACAAGGGGTAACAGGGGACGCCATTTGCAAAGTGTTCCCCTTAACTCTAGCCGGACCGGCCATCCTATGGTATAGAAGCCTAGCCCCAAGAAGCATCAGCAGCTTCGCACAACTGAGAAAGTCATTCATACGACACTTCAAGGGGGCTTGTGTCCCCAGAAAGACAATTGGAGAACTAAGACTTATGAAGCAAGGAGACGATGAGCCTCTGAAGATATTTATTGAAAGGTACCATAATATAGTACTCGAAGTCGGAGGGTATGAATCCCCTGAGGCCCTGGAAAGCTTGAAAGGAGCCTTGATGGTGGACTCATCTAAGGATCCAAGACACCCGGGACTACGCCACTGCCCTGGAGGTGGCCCGAAAATTCGTTTTATTGGAGAACGAGGAGAAAATATCCCGATAAGGGAACACCATCAGAGAAAGAACCACAAGGGAGGGCGCCCCCCGCCGTATAGAAAGAGAACCCAGAAAACCACCCCCGAAGCACAAGGAGTTCAAACCACTGCACCGTGACAACCAATAGAGAAGGGCGCCGACCCAAGTAAACCATGTGGTCGGGGAAAATGCATACATTCCTCTAAATAAACCACTGGGATAAATTGTCGTGGAGATCCAAGGGAAAGGCCTCTTAGTAGAACCCGACCAAAGAAGATTTTCCCCGGACAAGAGGAACCAAAAGGCTTATTGCATACACCACAACTCCAGAGGACATGCAACGGACGGGCGCAGAGACCTGCGGGAGCAGGTGGAAGACTTGGTAAAAGAAGGCTATCTCGGTGTATACATAGACCATTCGGTTTTTTAGGTCGACCAAGTTGATAGCGGAAGTCATCCGGTCGGATGCGTGGAATGCTGAGATGCAGAGATGATATATTAAGAAGAGCCTTGCTTGTAGTGACCAGTGTAGAGTTGCAAGAAAGGCAACAGATCCCAAAAAGGTGAGTAAACCTCTTCTGACTTAGGTTGACATTTGATTATGCTTGTTTGTTATGGCTCACACAATGATTTTGATATTTGTTTTCCGGCTCGGGTCTGCTCTTGTACCGCCGAGACCGATGTCTCTTTCCGGCTCGGGTCTGCTCTTGTACCGCCGAGACCGATGTCTCTTTCCGGCTCGGGTCTGCTCTTGTACCGCCGAGACCGATGTCTTTTCCGGCTCAGGTCTGCTCTTGTACCGTCGAGATCGATGTTTGTTACAGCTCGGGGTCGGGTTACGTCCCACCGAATCATGCTCATTGGTCTGGGGACGAGACATTCCCCCAGAGCCAAGTACCTCTTTCAGCTCGGGGTCGGGTTACGTCCCACCTAGTCATGCTCATTGGTCTGGGGACGGAACATTCCCCCAGAGCCAAGTACCTCTTTCAGCTCGGGGTCGGGCGATGTCCCACCGAGTCTGCCTTTGGACTGGGGACGTAACATTCCCCCGGGACCAAGTGATTTTTACAGCTCGGGGTCGGGCGATGTCCCACCGAGTCTGCCTTTGGACTGGGGACGTAACATTCCCCCAGGACCAAGTGATTTTTACAGCTCGGGGTCGGGCGATGTCCCACCGAGTCTGCCTTTGGACTGGGGACGTAACATTCCCCCAGGACCAAGTGATTCTTACAGCTCGGGGTCGGGCGATGTCCCACCGAGTCTGCCCTTTGGACTGGGGACGTAACATTCCCCCAGGACCAAGTGATTCTTACAGCTCGGGGTCGGGCGATGTCCCACCGAGTCTGCCCTTTGGACTGGGGACGTAACATTCCCCCAGGACCAAGTGATTCTTACAGCTCGGGGTCGGGCGATGTCCCACCGAGTCTGCCTTTGGACTGGGGACGTAACATTCCCCCAGGACCAAGTGATTCTTACAGCTCGGGGTCGGGCGATGTCCCACCGAGTCTGCCCTTTGGACTGGGGACGTAACATTCCCTCAGGACCAAGTGATTTTTACAGCTCGGGGTCGGGCGATGTCCCACCGAGTCTGCCTTTGGACTGGGGACGTAACATTCCCCCAGGACCAAGTGATTTTTACAGCTCGGGGTCAGGCGATGTCCCACCGAGTCTGCCTTTAGACTGGGGACGTAACATTCCCCCAGGACCAAGTGATTCTTACAGCTCGGGGTCGGGCGATGTCCCACCGAGTCTGCCATTTGGACTGGGGACGTAACATTCCCCCAGGACCAAGTGATTTTTACAGCTCGGGGTCGGGCGATGTCCCACCGAGTCTGCCTTTGGACTTGGGACGTGACATTCCCCCAGAGCCAAGTACCTCTTTCAGCTCGGGGTCGGGTTACGTCCCACCGAGTCAGCCCTTCGGACTGGGGACGTAACATTCCCTCAGGTCCAAGTGCCTTTCACAGCTCGGGGTCGGGGTACGTCCCACCGAGTCAGCCCTTCGGACTGGGGACGTAACATTCCCTCAGGTCCAAGTGCCTTTCACAGCTCGGGGTCGGGGTACGTCCCACCGAGTCAGCCCTTCGGACTGGGGACATAACATTCCCTCAGATCCAAGTGTCGTTCTCAGCTCGGGGTCGGGTTGCGTCCCACCGAGTCAGTCCTTCGGACTGGAGACGTAACATTCCCCCAGGTCCAAGTGCCTTTCTCAGCTCGGGGTCGGGGTACGTACCACCGAGTCAGCCCTTCGGACTGGGGACGTAACATTCCCTCAGGTCCAAGTGCCTTTCACAGCTCGGGGTCGGGGTACGTCCCACCGAGTCAGCCCTTCGGACTGGGGACGTAACATTCCCTCAGGTCCAAGTGCCTTTCATAGCTCGGGGTCGGGGTACGTCCCACCGAGTCAGCCCTTCGGACTGGGGATGTAACATTCCCTCAGGTCCAAGTGTCGTTCTCAGCTCGGGGTCGGGTTGCGTCCCACCGAGTCAGTCCTTCGGACTGGGGACTTAACGTTCCCTCAGGCCCGAGCATCTCTCACAGCTCGAGACAGGATCACATGCCACCGAGCACATCATCGTTAGCTCAGAGGCAAAATTTTCTCCTCACAATTGAGATTGGATCAGTCAGGGGTCAGGACCCCCAAATCTCTGGTACATATATTACAGATGAGGAGTCATTTTTAGTTTGGACAACAAGAGGAACTTCATCTCCTGATGGAACGACCCAAGTAAGCAATTTGCTTTGAGGTGGAGAATCATTCTGAATAGAGTCAGCATCTCCAATAAACCGAGGACATGAAGATAGAAACAGAAGACTTAGTTGATGGCAAAGACAATTTCTCGGTGATTTCTGGAACGACCACCAGCTAGGCGATCAGCACACCATCTTTTTTTATAGTTCCCGGCATCAACTCACAAACTCGTTGTTACCGAGAACTAGGGGACAGATGTTGATGGTGTTTTTCGGGCACTATGTTATTTAAACAACACGACAGGGGTAAAAGGGGTAACTCCATTGATCGAGACCGTTAAAGCCGACCCGACAACTGACGGTAAGAGGCCGAGCACTTTATACTAAATGGCCGAGCACTTGAGATCGGATGACCGAGCATTATCAGATCGACAGCAGCATTCTCAGTTCAAATGGCTATCATGACCGACCTCATGAAGACCGAGCACATGACGAGGCGTGCTCAGGAAGATAAAGCATCATATTCTTGCGGAAAATGGATAAGTTGTCCTACTTTAAGGGGGGTAAAGTAATAACTTAATATCCTAATAGGATAAAGGAAGTAAATGTAGTTTTGATTAGGAATCCTTATGGGAAAAGGGAATAGTTTTGACTAGGAATCCTGATAGGAAAATGAGACCATCTCCAAATTGGGAATTCTTGTACAAATAGGAATCTGATTTCTTCACCATTATAAATAGGAGGGTAGAGTGAGTGTAGAAGACAAGTTGAAGGCATCAAAAGATTAGTGATCAGAATCATCAAGCTCTGAATTGTAAACACAAAAGACCCGAGAAGTGTATTTGAGTAATAAAAGTGCCATCCTGTTTGTGTCCGTGGATGTAGGTCGGATCCAAATCCACCGAACCACGTTAAATCTCTTTGTCGATTGGTGTGTTTATCTGTCTCTCGCTAAATTTGCTTTTGGTCCCCCATAACCAAACAAATTCACTATTGAAGGAGGATTACCTCGGATGTGATATTCCCATATTACCCTGAGACCAAAATCCGCCGTCAACAATTTCAAATCAATCAATCAACTTGTTAGATATTAGTAATCATTTGACCTCATAAAATTAATAGTTTAGATATTAAGTCCTCGTGGGATCGATATTTTTATACTACTTGAACGATACGTGCGCTTGCGTTATACGTGTGTGTTTACGCCGGTCAACATATGCATAATTTAGTGTTCTTGGTTAATAATTAGTAACGACAAACTAACTGTATGGAAAATGTCTGGACTTATTGTTTGCGTGCTTAGGTGAAATTACAACCTTAAGTTCTTCTCACGCATAAAGTTTAAACCTCAAAATTATTGTTTGCTATGTATTTAATCTTTCAATTAAATTTTAGATTAATCACTCTCTTTTTCAACCAATAGTTTAGTTTAAGTTAAGTATATCAGTCTTGATATTAATAAGAGAGATATTATGTTACTGTGGGTTCGACATCCGACTAATAATCACTGTATTACTTGAACGAAACGTGCACTTACATGCTATATTTATAAAATCGAAGAAGATGCAACATCTCTTTCACCGTCATCCTCTCACGGCCATGACACATAATTCTGAAAATTATGGTCAGTGCGATGCTTGTCAAAAAAGTGCGATTTAATTTTGGATTTTGACTGCAATATTTCATTGCAACGTCGATTCGCATATTCATTCTTTCTTTGAAAAGTTACCTCACATTTTAACATGCGAAAAATATCAGCGTTACTCAATGATTGTTCATCGAGCAGGGTTTAGAATTCAGAAAGCAGTCGATCCTGAATTTACGTATCACCATTCCATGATGAGGCTTTCTGAGGAGACCAAAGAAATGGACCGACTTCAAAGGCAACAACGTCAAGATTAGAAACTGAACAATTCAGTAAACCTCTTGAACGGTTGAGGATATATGTATCGTCTTTAAATTTATATGCATTCTTTGAAATTCTGTTATCAAAACATACCATATACTGTCAGGATCAATGGTTTACTCATTTTCTTGTTTGTGTCCCTATCGACTAGCCAGCTTTAATTAGTTCTTGAGCACTAGATTTAATGGTAACTTTACATCATATCAGAATTAGTTAGATCACTAGGTATAGTGTTCAAATATATTCATTCATTCATGCGATCGTGGACAAGTTATGTTATGTTATCTTTTTATTTCTCAACGTTCATTCACTACGTCGTTTACGCGACTTATCCTCCACTACTCAGTTTTTGTGTTGCAAGATTCTAAGAGTGTAGAGGGCAAACTTTAGAGAAGATGGATACCTGCACTATGACAAAAATGGTATTCACTGAGATTAGGCTAGCGACACTTTTCAAAAAATGTCGGTAATATTAGTTAAATGTACAATTTTCCTTATTTTTTTAAAAAACATCAGCGATTACTAACACTATGATATTAATAAATATAGAGTCAGTAAATTACTGATACTATAGTATCAATATAAAATTAAATAAAATTTACATCGGTAAGCATAAATTTGAACTTACGATCTCTTTGACTGTGTTTATGTTAGAATAGAGAACGATGTAATTATCGAAATATCCTTTGTTAAAAATCAAAATAACGAAAATGACCTAATTTAAAACTACATATTTTTCTATGAAATCCTAAAATCTTGTACAAAAACATAACCAGCCGAAAACACAAGCTTATTCTACAATTGAAAGGCCGGATAAAGATAGAACCAAATAAATAATCTCCAATATCCATTCAAAATTCTAAAAATTAATTAATTTGTAATGGAAGACAACAATCCGAATAACAGCATCTTATTGCGAAACACTTTGGGCAGCATCAAAATTATTTAATTTAAATTGCATATTGTAAATTGCCTTGTTCATCTTTGATTACTCATGTGCTTTCAGAACTTAGTGTATGCGTGTCATACACAAGAAGAATTAATTCAGAAGTTATTCATATAAAACAGTCCATATAGAGAATAAGCAAATCAGGTATTTTATTTGTGGTTTATCTATAACTGTGGTTTGTAGACATTGCATTTTTGCATGAGCCCGATGATGAGCCTCGTATGGAGGCACTACCTGAAAAGTTACGGAAGTTACGGAAAACGGATGCCGGAAGGAAAGAAAACCTCCAAAAATTAGCACCTCATCGGATTCAAACTCACTAGTCAGCCTCGGATTCGCTCAGTCAGCCGCTGTTTCAAAACCTTAGCCTCGGACCCACCATACATGCCATTGCACCCTTCAACTTCGGCCCATCTACATGGCCCAAAGCCCATGCAATCCATCCACACGCCCAAAATCCCATGCAATCCCAATTTAACAAAATTTGAAATTCCATCCTCACCAAATTTATGAGATTTTATTCCCTAAATAATTTGATAATATTATTTCCCAATTTCCATGATTTGTTTCCCTATTTGGAGATCCCTTCAAATCATTATAAAAAGAGGGACCAAATCATCATAAAAAAGAGGAGCCTTGGACGGAAACAACCAAAAAAAAACCCCTAAAGCTCATTTCTTCTTCTTTGACTGAAAAACAACACAAAATACAGAAACGAAAACCCTAAGTAGCCCAAAAACAACTAAAACAGCAGCAAAAAAAGTCCAAAATAGCAACCAGAAAACAACCAAAACAGAGCCAAAAAACACCCAAAACAGCAGCAAAAAAAACAACCAAAATAGTGAGCCAGAAAACAGCAAGACAGCAGCCCAAAAATAACCAAAACAGCAGCCAAAAACAACCAAAAACAGCAGCTAAAAATAACCAAAACAGCAACCAAAAATCGAAACAACCGAAATAGTAAAAATAGCAAAATCGAAACAGCAGAAACAGCAAATAGCAAACAGTGAAACAGAAAACAACAAATAGAAAATAGCGAAACAGCAAACAGCAAACAGTAAATAGAAAACAGCAAAGTAGAAACAGCGTGAGCAGCAACCAGCAATCCTTCCGACGATGGTCTAACGCACTAACGAGAAAGCAACTTAAAAGGTAAGACCTGAGGGCACCCTTACCATATTTATAGTTCCGGACGCTGCGTGCCCCGGGTATGGGAAGTCCTACATCAAAGACATCCAAATTTATGGTAACATTTTTATTATTTCGCTTTTATTTCGTTATTTATCTTTTGTCTATTTATCGTTATTTTATTATTTCATCTTTATTTCGTTATTTATCTTTTGTCTATTTTTTCGTTATTTTATTATTTCACGTTTATTCTTTATGTCCGTTTACATTACATTGATGATTATGTATGTTATTATCCCTTGTGGTATATCGGAATGAAACCCATATGTAAATTTCGTAGCCGAATCCGAATGGATGGTAGTGCGGTTTGTACTTGGGATACAACTCCACATGCCACTCGGGAAATATTCATATATACGTGATTAACCCCTTTCTGTTTGATATTTATTTATTGACGCTTTTCCTACTTTTGATTGTTTATTCTAATTTTCGTTATCGCATCTCGTATTTCTTAATTTAATATGCTCTTGGAACTATGTTATTGTGATTATTAATATTTATGGATGTGCAAATTTGTGTTTATTTGAATCACCTTGCATGAACTGCATAAGACTTGACTATACGATTGTGTGAACCCGTCCATTATATTGGCATAAGTAAGAGACCATTCCAAACCTAACAGTTTGAGGTCTTCCCTTGTGAGGGGTGAGTGCGGCCTTAAATGTTCCCAGTTCACACTGGGTGGTGACTCCTTTATTCTCTGGTTTAGTCCCCCGAGTGCTACTACGTACTCTCTACGGGCTACGAGCTCAACAGTGTCGTGGTCTCCGAGCATCATAGGCATAGCGGTAAACCCCGCTTCGCTCCTATAGGTGGCGACTCCTCTGGGGAAAACCTGAAAAAATGATAATGAGACCCCTTGTGCTGACAACAGCTAGCAGACCCAATTATGAGATAAAGAGAATCTTGGAAGTAGAAGTCAACGATAGGAAGCCGTGGTACTACCACATTCTGCAGTATCTAGAACGTGGAGAATTCCCAGAAGGAATCGACAAGAAAGACATAATATCCATTCAGAAATTGGCTTCCTAGTATGTGAGTTTGAGGGGAGAGTTGTATAAGAGACAAGCCAATGGCATCCAGCTGAAATGTTTAAGAAAAGAAGAGGCTCAGAAGGTGATGGAAGAGGTGCATGCTGGAGTATGTGGACCGCACATGAATGGATTGAATTTGTCTCGCAAGATAGTGGGATAGGGATTTTACTAGTCGGCCATGGAAACTGACTGTGCAAAGCTGGTGAAGCACTGTCACGATTGCTAGGCACACTGTAACTTGAATCATCTACCGACTACGAAATTGCACGGACTTTCAGAACCATGGCCTTTCTCAGCGTGGGGCATTGACATGATTGGAGAAATTAGGCCACATACATCAAATCGACACCGCTTCATAGTAGTGGCGGTAGACTATTTTCCAAAATGGGTGGAAACCGAGTCATTCCGTAATGTTACAGCGAAGCAGATGGCCAAGTTCATAGCCCATAATATAGTATGTCGATACGGAATGCCACATCACATAATGACAGACAATGGAGTCCAATTTCAAGGGGAAACAAAGACGATGTTACAGAAGTACGGGATATGGCATCACAAATCATCACCTTACAGGCCACAAGCTAATGGGGCGGTTGAGACGGCCAACAAAACCATAAAGAAAATACAAGCTAAGATGACGGAAAGTTATAAAGATTGGGCTGACAAACTGCCATATGCCCTATGGGGGTATAGAACTTCGATGAGAATGGCGACGGGAGCCACACTCTATACTTTGGTTTATGATTGCCTGAGCAAAAATGGGCCTCACAGAGGTTCAAACAACTAGCATTATTGGATGAGAAAAGGATATAGGCCTTGCACCACATGCACCTATACCAAAAAAAGGTTGGCCCAGACGTTCAACAAGAAGGTGCATCCCACCAAGATCAGGGAAGGTGATCTAGTGCTCAAGCAGTCGAAGCCACTGATAATGGACCCAAGGGGAAAGTTCACGCCCAATTGGGAATGGCCCTACCTAGTCAATAAGGTGATGGGGAATGGGACAATGAGACTGTCAGATTTGGAAGGGAACGAGTTCACCGAGCTCATCAACGTGGACATGCAGAAACAATACATTGCATAAAAAAAAAGAGAGAAAGGCTCGTTGGGTTGAAAATCCGCAAAGGACAACCTAAGAAAAATATAGAGCATGAGTGAGCAAGAAAAATGGTGAATTGTAAAATTCATGAGGAACATTTAACGACAGAGGCATCCTTGCAATGTAGTTCAATATTTCCCACATATGTACTAAAAAGTAATACAAACGCATTTATTGAAACAAATGTTCAAGATGCTTAAAGATTGCATAAATCCCAGCTAATCTGGAAAGATTAGAGTCAAGTAATTACAAATCACGTCTTTTGTTTCTTAGATGCTGGACCAAGGTCAGAAGATCTAGGAGAGTAACCTCGGAATAAGGATGAGAGGAACTTAGAGAATGGAGAACAACCTCGGGAAAAAGGACGAGCAAAACACCTCGAGAATGAGGAAAGATCTGGATAAAAAAATTAGCTCGCTGAGTTGAAAACCTGAAAAGGCAACTCAGGCAAGATAGAGCAATCTGCTAAGTTGAAAATCCAAAAGGATAGCTTAGGCAAGAGATAAGATGAACCTGCAAGACAAAGGGACTCCCAAGAAATCGGCTTACAGGGTGGTGTTTTATACGTAAAAGGACTTGTAACTCAATGGATGAAGCACAAGGCAGTACCTTTTCCGCATCCTCAGGATAGCAAAGGAAAGCTTCAGGAATTGGAAGACATGATTTTCTGTATCCGAGAGGGGTAGGAAGAGAAAAATGCAAACCGAGAATGGCAGCAAACCCCTCAGGGAGAGCGCGTATTTCAAAATATGGGAATCCGAAGACATGATTTTAAGTATCCCAAAAGGATAAGGCCGCTTTCAAAAAGGTGTTATTTACCTTGACTCGGTGCAGGTAACGAAGAGCAGAAAACTAAGTCAGGTAACCAGTCTACCACCCCGCGAATAAGGGTCACAACGGGATCTTATGCCATGGGACCAAAGAAAAATGAACAATCACCAGATGAGAATTGGCAGAAGGAAACTGTAAGTAGGCCAAGAGGGCGACCAAAGCTTTTTATAGGCAAATGGCGCCGAAGGCCAAAAGGATTCCTAGAGGGGTGAAGAAAACACTCTAGCTCAAGGAATGCCTAACCAAGGATGAAATCAAGCCGATAAGATAAAAAAACCCCATCAGAGTAGGAATGCATCCACGCATACATCCATACACGTCATATACACACAATTTTTGTTTTATGTTCGCAGGCTTTAAAGAAAAAGAAAAAACGGTGAGGACGGGCAACTCCAAGAATGAAGAGGAACTCCAGGAATGGAGAAGAACTCTGAGAATGGAGAACAACCTTGGGAATGAGGACGAGCAAAGGGCCTCGAGAATGAGGACGGATCATGGGTTGAAGTACCTCACCACCATCAGTTCGACAGTTCACGATGGAAGTCGAGGACCATATTATCAACAAATGAATCCTAGAGGTTGAAGCACCTCATCATCATAGAAAAACTCCCCAGTAGATCGAAGAGTCACGCAGATGGACCAAAACGCCATCACCCAACTTAGTTCGGGAATGAATCCTAGAGGTCGCAGCACCTCGCCATCAACTCAACTCAGTTCAGGAATGAATCCCAGAGATCGAAGCATCCCACACCTGGAATGGATTCGGGAATAAATCTCAAAGGTCGAAGCACATCACCATCAACTCAACTCAGTTCGGGAATGAATCCCAGAGATCGAAGCATCTCATACTTGGAATGGATTTGGGAATGAATCACAGAGGTCGAAGTGCCTAAGAGATCAAAGCATCTCAAATCTGGTATGGATTCGGGACTGAATCCAGAGGTCGAAGCACCTCGCCATCAACTCAACTCATTTTGGGAATAAATCCCAGAGATCGAAGCATCTCACACCTGGAATGGATTCGGGATTGAATCCCAGAGGTCGAAGCACCTCGCCATCAAATCAACTCAGTTCGAGAATGAATCCCAGAGATCGAAGCATCTCACACCTAGTATGGATTCAGGAATGAATCCCAAAGGTCGAAGTGCCTCAGATATCAAAGCATCCCACACCTGGTATGGATTCGGGAATGAATCCCAGAGGTAGAAGCGCCTCAGAGATCGAAGCATCTCACATCTGGCATGGATTCGGGAATGAATCCCAGAGGTCGAAGTACCTCGCCATCAACTCAAATCAGTTCGGGAATAAATCCCAGAGATCGAAGCATCTCACACCCAGTGGTCGAAGCACCTCGCCATCAACTCAACTCAGTTCAGGAATAAATCCCAGAGATCGAAGCATCTCACAAAAGCAGCAAAATAATAGGTAAGTTCGGCAACGACCGACGAACCAGGTAAGTAAAAATGCATGTATGAATTTGATAGGGTTGTCACTGTCACACACTGCACAAGCCCCATCAAAGTGGGGGCGACTGTAGACATTGTATTTTTACATGAGCCCAATGATGAGCCTCATATGGAGGCACTACCTGAAAAGTTACGGAAGTTGCAAAAAACGAATGCCGGAAGGAAGAAAAACCTCCAAAATTAGCTCATTATCGGATTCAGACTCACTAGCCAGCCCCAGATTCGTTCAGTCAGCCACTGTTTCAAATCTTAGCTTCGGACCTCCCATACAGCCCATCCACGTGGCCTAGGACCCACTATGCAATCGGCCCATGAACCAATGCAATCCATCCACTCGCCCAAAACCCCAGGCAATCCACATGCTCAAATCCCCTCATCAACAATTTCCAATTTAATGAGATTTTGGGATCCCATCCTTACCAATTTAACAAGATTTGAGATATCCTCGTCACCAAATTTATTAGATTGTATTCCCAAAACAATTTGATAAATATATTCCCCAAATCAACATGATTTATTTCCATGATTTGGAAATCCCTTCAAATCATTATAAAAATGTGACTCTTTTCTTCTTTTTGGGGAAGATTTTGGACGGCAACAACAAAATAAAAACAAAAACCTTGAAGTCTCTCTTATTCTTTCACGGCAACTCTAGAAAAAAAAACAATCACTGAAAACAACAACCAGAAGCCA
Organism: Zanthoxylum bungeanum; assembly: GCA_019454045.1. Lineage (NCBI taxonomy): Eukaryota > Viridiplantae > Streptophyta > Magnoliopsida > Sapindales > Rutaceae > Zanthoxylum > Zanthoxylum bungeanum. The sequence goes on along the minus strand of SKCR01014311.1, from coordinate 40,043 downwards.
CCCAAACAACCAAATCACTGAGAAAAATAGAAAAACAATCACTAGCTAACAACCAACCACCGTGTAGGCACTGCATTTTTACACATAAGTCCCTATGATGAGTCTCATTTTGGAGACACTACCTTTTAAGTCGCGGAGGTCACGAAAAACGGACATCAGAAGGGGGGTGCTGCGTTCGTTACTTTGTTCGAACGTCAGGCAGATTGCGGACGTTCGTGCCGCGTTCGAGGAAGCGTTCGAACAGTGTCGGTAATTCTGGTTTTGCTGCTAACCTCGCACCCCAGCCCAATTAGCCCCCCAAAGGCCATAAAACACATCCCAAATTAAATAAATAAATATTAATTAAAACATTAACTAAATAAGATAATAATTAAATTAATTAAATAATTAAATAAAACATTTACCAAACTTAAACTAAAATCATGCCTAATTTAAATAATTCATATACTAAAATTAAAATAAGATATGCCTAATTAAAATCAATCAACCAATTATATCCCAATCAAATATGTATTATTCCTAACTTAAAATATTGTATTCCTAAACCAAGCCAATCAAATAGTTGACCTTCCTAATCCAAACCAAATCAAATCCCTTGCTTTCCTTGTCCAACACCAAATCAAATCCTCTCTTTAATGCCAAATCCCTTCCTTGTGAGACAAGGAGTAGCCCTAGCCATTCTCTATATAAACAAACCCTAACCAAGACATCCAACCGGCTAGCTCATTCATACAAGAAAAGCCTCCCCTAGCTCTCCACTCCCTCATTACCGAATTACAGCAGCCCAATAACGCCCAATACAGCAGCCATACCACGGAACAAACACACAACACACACAACAACCCTTCCCTCACCAAATTAACGAGAACAACACACAGCAGCCCCAAAACTGCCCCTGAAATCAGTCCCAAACAGCAGCCTTAAACACACACCAAAACAGTCCCCTAAATTACCAAAAAATAGGAACCAAAACATCCCAAAAACAGTAACTAAAATACAGCAGCAAAACAGTAGCAACGGCAACGAATCAGAGTCAAAAGCAGCAGTAAAAGATGAAGAACGACAACTCAAAACAGTAAGACAACGAACGAAAACAGTGAACCAGTGAACTGGGAGAGTTGCGGAGCATCCACCCTTCCGAAGATCGTGTACCGTACATCCGAGAGGTGATTTAAAAGGTTAGACCTGAGGGCACTTTTTCATTAGTTTATATTCGTTTCTTTTATTATTGAATTCTATTCGCATGAGAGTCGTTTATGGATGCATGTTGTGGCTTGAATGAAATGGAAGAGTGTCGTCTCTTGTGGTATATATGATGGAAACCCAGACGTAAATTCCGTAGCCGAATCCGAATGGACGGTAGTGCGGTCTGTACTTGGGATACAACTCCACGTACCACTTGAGTAAACGGCACCTTCTCTTGTTTTGTGTTGCTTTGGTTTATCTATTTCTTGTTACTTAAATTCTGTATGTCGCTTATTTGTGTATGATATAATCGAGTGCATGGGCTCAGTAAGTGCGATGAAAGGTCCCCTAATCGGAAAGGTTAAAATCCTTCACCACGATGCTTTGCCGCACCGATTGATGTGTGTTCGGTTGAATGCGAGATACGTTCAATCGGACACATTACGTTTAATATTATTGCTTTTAACTTTTTGTATGCATGATTCAATCGAGCGCATGGGCTTAGTAAGTGGAATGAAAGATCCCCTATGGGGAGGGGTTAAAGCCCTTTACCATGATGCTTAGCCGCGCCGGTTGACGTGTGTTCGGTTGGATGTAAGATGTGTTCAATCGGGCATACTTAGTTTGATATGATTGTCTTTATGTTTGTATGCATGATTTGATGTGACGCGCATGGGCTTAGTATGTTGGTCTAAAGGTCCTCTCTTTGAGAGATCAAGAGCCCCAAAAGGCCACCTTTACGGCAGTTCTTCGCCGCACCCCTTTATTTTGTTGTTTATGTATTGCGTCCCATTTCATGCATCAGGTCTGTTCCCGTTCGAACGCGTTTACGAACGCAACTCGAACGCGCATGCATTTTGCCTTATCATGTATCAGGTCTCATTTCCGTTCGAACGCGTTCACGAACGCCATACGAACGTGAGCATTCTGTTTCATTTCTGTTCGAACGCGTTCACAAACGCCATACGAACGTGAGCATTCTGCTTCATTTCCGTTCGAACGCGTTCACAAACGCCATACGAACGTGTGCATTCTGTTTCATTTCCGTTCGAACGCGTTCACAAACGCCATACGAACGTGAGCATTCTGTTTCATTTCCGTTCGAACGTGTTTACAAACGCTACTCGAACGAGAACCTTCTGTTTACCGTTCGAATGCGTCTACAAACGCTACACGAACGCACACGGTAAACAGATCCTCTTGCATCACGTTACAACATGTCTATCTTAGCATATGGTTACCCCTTTGTACGCTATGCATTTGTATTACCTCTCTCGTTGTCTATTTCTGTTATGCGCCTACAATATTATTTGTCGTCATTTTGATTTCCTTTACATTACACGCAAATGTTACCATGACTGTTTGTGTTTATATTTACATGAATGATTGAATTCTTATGACGTTATGTGCTTGTTGTTGCAAAGGCCTACTTTTGAGCATGTGAATTTGGCAATAAGATTTGGTTTCATGTATGTTAGATGTAAACTATACTTTCAAGCATGTGAATCTAGGATTGTGTTGCACTTGGAAATATATGTCATAGGCTTGGTTGGATTATTGCATAAATCTTTACATTACAAGTTGCATAAGTAAGGGACCATTCCGAACCCAATGGTTTGAGGTCTTCCCTTGCGAGGGGTGAGTGCGGCCTTAAATCTTTGTCCCGGTTCACACCGGGTGGCGACTCCCTTATTCTCCGGTTTAGTCCTCCGTTGGCTATTCCGTACTCCCAACTAGGCCCCCGAGCCTAGAACAGCATTGTGTCGCCCAGATTCCTGTGTGTTCCCACACACCGAAACAACAAGACCATCACAGAAAAATAGCCACAAGAAACAACCAAACAGCCACCGAAAAAACAACCAAACAGCAACCAAATCAGCCCCAAAAAATAACCAAAACAGCTGCCAAGAATAACCAAAAAATAGCATCAAAAAATAACCAAAACATCACAAAAAAAAAAAAAAACAGCAGCCAAAAACAACCAAAATATCAGCTAAACAAGAACCCAGAAAATAGTAAAACAGCAACCAGAAAATAACCAAAATAGCAACCAGAAAACAACCAAAACAGCAACCAGAAAATAAAAAAAATAGCAAATAGAAAACAGCAAAATAGCAAGCAGAAATAGCGAACCAGCAACTAGAAACAGCGAACCAGCGATCCTCCCGGCGACGGCCTAACGCACTTCTGAGAAAACAAATTAAAAGGTAAGACATGAGGGCACCCTTAACACATTTATTTTTATAGTTCCGGATGCAGCATGCCTGGCTGGACGCGAAATACATCCAGCCAGGTATGCGAAGTCCTACACCAAAGACGGTAAAATTTCTGGTCACATTTTTTATTTCTTTGGCATTTTGTTATTTATCTTTTTTATCTATTTATTTACTTTTATGGTTATTTTATTATTCCCCCTTTATTTTGTTATTTTTTGTTCATGTTGATGATTATACGTATGTGTATTGTCATATGTTTTCATGTCTATTTTTTATGTCAGTTTACATTGCATTGATGATTATGTATGTTATTATACCTTGCGGTATATGGGATGGAAACCCAGACGTAAATTCAGTAGCCAAATTCGAATGGATGGTAGAGCGGTTTGTACTTGGGATACAACTCCATGTGCCACTCGGGAAATACTCATATATGCGTGATTAACCCCTTTTTTGTTTACTATTTATTTATTGGCGCTTTTCCTGCTTGTGATTGTTTATTATAATTTTCATTATCACATTTCTCAATGTAATATGCTTTGGAACTACGTTATTGTGATTATTATTTTGTTTGGGTATGTTATAACATTTTTTTATTCACTTTTATGCATGAATTGCATTAAGACTTGGTTATACCATTGTGTGAACCCGTCCATTTTACTGGCATAAGTAAGGGATCATTCTGAACCCAACGATTTGAGGTCTTCCCTTGCGAGGGGTGAGTACGGCCTTAAATCTTTCCCAGTTCACACTGGGTGGCGACTCCTTTATTCTCCGGTTTAGTCCCCCGCGAGCTAATCTGTACTCTCTATGGGCTATGAGCCCAACAGTATCGTGGTCGCCGAGCATCATAGACATAGCGGTAAACCCCGCTTCGCTCCTACAGATGAAGACTCCACTGGGGATAGAGAATCGGCCCCGAACAATGCCTTGTAGTGTCCGTGGTTTTGTCTTTGGTTTACCAAGTCTTATATATTTTGCATACCCTTTTTACCCCGATGGCGTCATGTATCGTGAATTTGCTTTCACTCAAGGCGGCGGATCGTTATGTGATGATAACCATCACTCGTTGGCCGTACTCTAGGGTATAAAAAAGGCGTGCTCACTTGGTCGCTCGAACCCTAGAGTTGGGAAACCTAGTTTTGTGCAACCCTTTGTCGATGAGAGCCTTATCTATACCATTGTAAGCCCACATACGAACCATAGTTATGTGTCCTATAGAAGCTACCCCCATGCTTTTGTTTGGGCCCATTATCATTTGGACCCGTTTGGGCCTCTCGTCATAGGATACGAACTTGTTGGGCCACTTAAACTGTGATGATTTTGTATCTTATGATGATTGGGCCAAAAGTTTTCAAAATGATTATGGACCACCTTGTGTTTGGGCCCCATATCATTTGAAGTTATTTAGCCACCTTATCGCAAAAGTGTAAACCCGTTGGGCCTTTTCAACTGGGACAAGTTTGCACCTCGCGATAATCTGATTGAACACTTTAAAATGATAATGGGCCAACTTGTATGAAAACCTTGATGGGCTTAGAAGGGCCAAATATGATTTGAATATGCCAGATACATGAGTTTGATATCCGCACTGGCTTTCATCCAGGAAGGGTACGCCATATTATGGCATATTTGTATACTTTTGGATATCTCCAAGTCCGTCTCCACCACAACCGTGATTACCGAGGGCCCAATTCGTTATTTCTAGACAATGGCATGATCCCCATAATAGGCTTAGTCAATTTTGTAAATGGGCGATCTTTATCTTTTACTGATGAAAAGGTACTGAGGTAGCCAAGGTTCACCCCTATAGCGTAGGAGAGAACGATTCTGTTTACTCCATATTGGTGCAAAAAATGAGGCATACCTAGGGCATAAATGGACTTACCATGAGTGGGGGAAGAATATGGTCAGAAAGGTATAAGTTGTTTTGATAACCACATGCATCTCATGCATACACAGATCATGCTAACCCCATTGTCTTAAAAGCCATCATAGATATCCGTTGGGTTAGAGAAGAATGAAGACTTGTCCAGAAGAGGTTAGCAAACATGGATGCGTCAAGCAGTGAAGATTACCGCATGGATCAATTGGAGACCAACATCACCAAAATTACCGAGCAACTACAAGCTTTGACCAACACTATGGCCAATCTAACAGTACCCCACACAGTGGGAACAGAAAACAATGAGGATAGAAGGCGTGAGGAGCCCCCGAATAGGGCGAGCGAATAAATCCTTATTTTTGATGATGACATGGCTGAGCATGTCGCGGGAAGGATAGCCGGGCCTCAAGCAGAGTTACAGAAACTCAAAGAACAAGTAGAGTCAGTTACCCCGCAAGATGAAGGGAAAACATGAAGGTCTATTAGACTATTATGCGATGACTTTCGAGGAACAGCTGCCTCCCTAGTTTAAGATGCCTGACATGGCCAAGTTCAACGGAAACAGAGATCCTAGGGTCCATCTCTGATAGTATGTTTTAGTGATGGGTTTAGTGGGTTTTTCGAAGTGCCAGGTGCAGAAGATGTTCGAGATGTCACTAGAAGGGGCGCCCGTAGTATGGTATCATGGCCTGGAGAAAAAGGTAAGGGATGACTGGAGGGCATTAGCGGAGGCCTTCCTGAACCAATATGTCACATATATGAAGATGGACTTGTCGTTCCGTGACCTATAAAACACCAAACATAAGCAAGAAGAGACCTTCAAAGATTATGTGGATCGCTGGAGAAGCTAGCTCTTGAAGATGCAGACTCAGCCCTTAGAGAAAGACCAGATTAAGATGATCATTAAGGGTAACCAAGTCCTCCATTTATAACAAGCTGAGGAGGATGACCTTCATGATTGGTGACTTTCGGCAGTTAAGAGAAACTGTCATGGATATTGAGGAAAAAGAAGCCGAGAATTGAAAGTTTTACGGTCAGAATATAAAGACCAATAGGGGGCCTTCATGGACCAAGCTCGCTCCTGCTGAGGTCACCGCCATCAGAAACAGACGATTCTCTAATTTTGGTAGACCTTTGTCAAAGGTGTTTGAAAAGCTGAAGAGGTAAGGACTCCTAAAACCTTTAGAACCTAAACCACTTCCAAACCCTCTGCCACACTACATCGACCTAAACCTATACTGTGACTTCCATCAGCAAAAAGGCCACGAAACTGACAACTGCACCCACCTTAGGCATGAGATCCAAAACCTCATTGACGCCCATAAGATACCCAACCCAGAAAAAGAACAACCCAACACACACAGAAACCCACTACCCAACTACCACTCTATTCCACCACCCACCTATATGATCAACTACGGTCTGCCCGAGAGCTTTGTCCTCCAAACTCTCAACCACCAAGCTTTCTGCATGGGGATATGAGATAACAGTAATGAAGATGAAACAGAGCAGGGAAGAGATTTCTGGGAAAACTTCTCATGCAGTGACAAAAGAGGAAGATAAATGGGAAGAAGAACTACTGCAGTTGGAGAATCTGATGCTCGAAGAAAGCAAGAAGACGGAAGAAGACAAGACTGCAAATTACGAAGATGTTTATTTTCCTGACTTATTTAATTGTAATCCTGCATTTATTAATCATAAAGACATTGATTTTGCTTACTTGTTCGAGTCTTTTCCTGTTAGTCTATATCATAACATGCATGATATGAGCATATTTGATATTAACTCAACAAAGACAAATGCATTTAATCTTGGTACATGTGAAAACCCCAAGGAAATTTCAATTGCAAGTGAGGTTACCTCTGATGAGCGGAAATAATTAGAGAGAATATTAATAAAATATGCAAAAGTATTTGCCTAGTCCTATGAAGACATGCCAAGAGTTGATAAGAGTATTGCCCAGCACATGATACCAACTTATCCGAACATGAGACCAGTAAAATAAAAGCTCCGAAGAATAAGGCCAGAATGGGATGAAAAGTTTAGGGAAAAGTCAAGAAGCAGATAGATGTGGGGTTCTGAGAGGTGGTGAAGTATCTCGAGTGGTTAGCCAACATTGTGCTGGTACCGAAGAAGGATATAAAGATCAGAATATGACTGGATTATAGGGACCTTAACAAATCTTGCCCAAAAGATGATTTTCCCCTACCTCATATAGACGTTTTGGTTGATAGAGCGACTTTATCTGCTATATACTCGTCCGCGGATGGATTCTCAGGATATAATCAGGTCTTCATGGCCGAAGAAGACAAACATAAGACTGCCTTCATCACTGAGTGGGGTACATATTGTTACAATGTGATGCCATTTGGACTTAAGAATGCGGGAGCCACTTATCAACAAATGGCCATTACATTATTCCATGACTTGATGCATAAAGAGATTGAGGTATACGTGAATGACATGATGGTTAAGTCAGAGATGAGGGCCGGACATATAGAAGCACTGGAGAAATTCCTTCAGAGAGTCGATAAGTACAACCTCCGACTCAACCCCAAGAAGTGTGTGTTTGGGATAACATCAGGAAATTTGTTAGGGCATACAGAAAGATATAATTGGACCCTAAAAAAGGGGGGAACTACCGAGATGCCCTTACCGAAGATAGAAAAAGGACTTTAGAGCTTTTCTCGGGAAAATCTAATATATTAGCCGATCTTCAAGCTATTGAGGAAGGACCAGCCTGTGGAGTGGAATATGCAATGTCACGAAGCTTTTGAAAAAATCAAAGAGTAATTGGTTAAACCACCCGTCTTGAAACCCTCAATGCCAAGCAAACCCTTGGTGTTGTATTTGGCCATAGAACCCGAAGCATGGGGGCGACGATGGTATAGGCAGATGAGCAGGAATGGGCCTCGTAGAGGTTCGAACAACTAGCATTACTAGATGAGAAAATGATAAAGGTCTTGTACCACAAGAAGGTTGGCCCGGGTGTTCAACAAGAAGGTGCGTCCCACCAAGATTAGAGAAGGTGATTTAGTGCTCAAGCAGTCGAAGCCACTGATAATGGATCCAAGGGGAAAGTCAGGCCCAATTGGGAAGGGCCCTACCTAGTCAAAAAAGTGATGGGGAATGAGGCAGTGAGACTGTCAAATTTAGAAGGAAACGAGTTCACTGAGCCCATCAACGTGGACAGGCTGAAACAATACTTTGCATAAAAAAAAGCTTGTTGGGTTGAAAATCCGCAAAGGACAGCCCAAGCAAAATATAGGGCATGAGTGAGCAAGAAAAATGGTTAATTGTAAAATTCGTGGGGAACACTTAGCGACAGAGGTATCCTTGCAATGCAGTTCATTATTTTCTACATATGTACTAAGAAGTAATCAAAAGCTTTTATTGAAACAAATGTTTAAGATGTTCATAGATTTCATAAATCCCAGCTAATCGGGAAAGATTAGAGTCAAGTAATTATAAATCACATCTTTTGTTTCTTAGATGATGGACCAAGGTCAGGAGATCTAGGAGAAGAACTCCAAGAATGGAGAGAAACCTCATGAATGAGGACGAGCAACTCCAAGAATGGAGAACAACCTCGGGAATGAGGACGAGCAAAGAGCATTGAAAATGAGGACAGATCTGAAAAAAATTTAGCTCGCTGAGTTGAAAACCTGAAAAGGTGACTCAGGCAAGATAGAGCAATCCGCTAAGTTGAAAATCTGAAAATACAGCTTAGGAAAAAGATAGGACGAACCTGTAAGACAAAGGGACTCCCATGAAACCAGCTTACAACATGGTGTTTTATCCTGTCTAAACCATGAATCATCTCAGCCAAGATAACGGGGGGAGGATTATGACCATATTGGATTCCCTCGGTGATGTGTAATAAACGATATTCTCTTCTCGCACTATCACAACCCACTAAGAGGTAGTGGGTCAGGATACAGAATAAGACTACACTCCTCCAAGGACGGGACCATACTTCCATCCTAGAGGATACATGTAAAAGGACTTGTAACTCAATGGACAAGCACAAGACAATACCTTTTCCGCATCCTCAGGACAACAAAGGAAAGCTTCAGAGGCTTCCCGAGGGTATTGATATTGGAAACGCGGCATCGCCGGAAGGGTAGTAGGATAAAAATGCAAGCTGAGAATGGCAGCAAACTCCTTAGGGAGAGAGCATATTTCGAAATCTGGGAATCGGAAGACATGATTTTCAGTGTCCCAAAAAGATGAGGCCACTTTCAAAAAGGCGTAATCCACCTTGGCCCGATGCAGGTAGCGGAGAGCAGAAAGCTGAGCCAGGTCTGGGGATGACCAGTCTACCACCCCGTGAATAAGGGACACAACGGGATCTTGAGCCATGGGACCAAAGATAACTGAGCAATCACCGAAGGAGAATTGGTAGAAGGGAAACAGTAAGCATGCTAATGGGGCGCCCAAAGCTTTTTATAGGCAAAGGGGCACCAAAGGCCAAGAGGATTCCTAAAGGGGTGAAGAAAACCCTCTAGCGCAAGGAAGGCCTAACCAAGGATGACATCAAGCCAATAGGACAAAGAAACGCCATCAGAATAGGGAATTCATCTATGCATATATGTCGCATACACATAATTTTTGTTTTATGTTCACAGGCTTTGAAGAAAAAGCGACGAGGACGAGTAGCTCCAAGAATGGAGAACAACCTCGGGAATGAGGACGGGCAAAGAGCCTCAAGAATGAGGATGGATCTGGGGTCGAAGTGCCTCCCCACTATCAGTTCGACAGTTCAGTAATGAATCCTAGGGTCGAGGCCCACATTATCAACAGTATTGTGAATGAATCCCAGGGTCGAGGCCCACATTATCAACAGCTTGAGAATGAATCCCAGAGGTTAAAGCAACTCATCATTATGGAAAACCCCCCAGTTGATCGAAAATTCACGCAATTGGACTAAAACGCCATCACCCAGCATGGTTTGGGAATGAATCCCAGGGGTCGAAGCGCCTCGCCGTCAGTTCGGGAATGAATCCCAGAGATCGAAGCATCTCACACCCAGCTCAGCTCGGGAATGAATCGCAAGGGTCGAAGCACCTCACCGTCAGTTCGGGAATGAATCCCAAAGGTTGAAGTGCCTAAGAGATCAAAGCACCTCACACCCAGCACGGTTCGGGAATGAAGCACAGGGGTTGAAGCACCTCACCATTAGTTCGGGAAAGAATCCCATAGATCGAAGCATCTCACACCTAAAATGGATTCGAGAATGAATCCTAGAGGTTGAAGCACCTCAGAGATCGAAGCATCTCACACCCAGCACGGTTCAGGAATGAAACCTAGGGGTCGAAGCACCTCGCCGTCAGTTGGGGAATAAATACCAGAGGTCGAAGCGCCTCAGAGACCAAACCATCTCACACCCAGCACGGTTCAGGAATGAAGCCCAAGGTTCGAAGCACCTTGCCGTCAGTTCGGGAATAAATCCCAGAGATCGAAGCATCTCACACCAGGAATGGATTCATGAATGAATCTTAGAGATCGAAGCATCTCACACCTAGCATGGTTCGGGAATGAAGCACAGGGGTCGAAGCTCATCGCCGTCAGTTCGGGAATAAATCCCAGAGATCGAAGCATCTCACACCTGGAACGGATTCAGGAATGAATCCCAGAGGTCGAAGCACCTCGCCATTAACTCAACTCAGTTCGGGAATAAATCTCAGGGATTGAAGTTTCTCACACCAGGAACAGATTTGGGAATGAATCCCAGAGGTCGAAGCACCTCGCCATCAAGCATGGTTCGGGATAAATCCCAGAGATCGAAGCATCTGGCAAAAGCAGCGAAACAACAGGTAAGTCAGGTAATGGCCGACGGACTAGGTAAGTAAAAATGCATGCATGACTTTGATAGGGTTTTCACTGTCACACATTGCACAAGCCCCATCAAAGTGGGGGTGACTATAGACATTGCATTTTTACATGAGCCCGATGATGAGCCTCGTATGGAGGCACTACTTGAAAAGTTATGAAAGTTGCGAAAAATGGATGCCGAAAGTAAAGAAAACCTCTAAAAATTAGCACCTCATGGGATTCAGACTTACTAGCCAGCCTCAGATTCGCTCAATCAACCGTTGTTTCAAAACCTTAGCCTTGGACGCACCATACACGCCCTTGCACCCTTCAACTTTGGCCTATCCACATGGCCCAAAGCCCATGCAATCCGTCCACACACCCAAGACTCCATGCAATCCATCCACACGCCCAAAATCCCATGCAATCCACATGCTCAAATTCCTTCATCAACGCTTTCCAATTTAACAATATTTGAAATCTCATCCTCACCAAATTTATGAGATTTTATTCCCTAAATAATTTGATAATATTATTTCTCAATTTCCATGATTTGTTTCCCTATTTGGAGATCCCCTTAAATTATTATAAAAAGGAACCAAATCATCATAAAAAGAATAGCCTTGGATGCCAACAACCAACAAAAACCATAAAGCTCATTTCTTCTTCTTTGACCAAAAAATAACACAAAAAACAGAAACGAAAACCCTAAGTAGCCCAAAAATAACCAAAACAGTAGCTAAAAAATGCCCAAAATAGCAGCCAAAAAATACCCAAAACAGTAGCCAAAAAAACAACCAAAAACATCCTCAAAAAACAACTGAAATATTGAGCCAGAAAATAGCAAGACAGCAACCCAAAAATAACCAAAATAGCATCCAAAAACAACCAAAATTAGCAGAAAAAAATAATCAAAATAGTAGCTAAAAAACCACAAAAACAGCGAGTAGAAACAACGAACCAGCAACCAGAAATATCAAACCAGCAATCCTTCCGGCGACGGCCTAACGCACTTCTAAGAACGCAACTTAAAAGGTAAGACTTGAGGGCACCCTTAACACATTTATGTTTATAGTTTCGGACGCTCATGCTTAGCTGGACGCAAAATACGTCCAGCCTGGTATGAAAAGTCCTACATCAAAGACGGTCAAATTTCTGGTCACATTTTTTATTTCTTCTACATTTTGTTATTTATCTTTTTTTATCTATTTATTTACTTTTATGGTTATTTTATTAATCCGCCTTTATTTTGTTTATTTTTTGTTCATGTTGATGATTATACGTATATGCATTGTCATATGTTTTCATGTCTATTTTTTATGTCCGTTTACATTGCATTGATGATTATGTATGTTATTATCCCTTTGCGATATGGGATGGAAACCCAGACGTAAATTTCGTAGCCGAACAGTAGTGCAGTTTGTACTTGGGATACAACTCCATGTGCCACTCGGGAAATACTCATATATGCGTGATTAACCCCATTTTTTTTTATTATTTATTTATTGACGTTTTTCCTGCTTTTGCTTGTATATTATAATTTTCATTATCGCATTTCTCAATGTAATATGTGTACGGGCCAAATTTGGGCCCAAGGGTAAAATCGACATTCTACCTCAGGGCCAACCACAAAGTCCGAAGTCCATTAGTGAGTCCGGCCCGAAAGTAAAATATCAAACCAAGAGGTCTCAAGAGCTAAAGCCCATTATCATCAATAGAACCAACGGACACCAGTTACCAGATCAAGAGAAACCTAAACTCATAAACATCATCATAAAATCGACAGTTTCTAGAGATAAACAACAATCATAAAATCATCAGTTACCAGATATAAATCATCCATTAAGTCGCCAGTTTCAATGACTCCAACGGGCAGAAGAGAGACCCCACATCAGGGGGGCATATAAAAGAGAGGAGCCAAGACATAGGAGAGGGGGAGCAATACTTCTTACCACCCGAGAAGTCATAAAACTATGCCTTCACGGCAACCAAATAGAGATTAAGGTATTACTTCAAACCTTATTCTCCCACTATCGTCTTTATTTAGACTACTGACTTGAGCGTCGGAGTGCCCCCGGCACCCACCACACCGGTGGGCAGTAACCTTCACGCTCACTCTACTTTTGTTTTGCAGGATCGCTAATGCCCCCATTCACGAAATCTCAATTGTGGACCTCGGGCGAAAACCAGCATCCATAATTTGGCGCCCACCGTGGGGCCCCTAGTGATTCCTAGCATGCAAAGATCTCTTCATCTACGATCCTTTCAAACACCTATACTTATATGGCATCACGCAACGAGCAGACTCCAGATCTTATGATTCCCAAATTAGCCATCCTCCAAAGATAATTACAAACATTGGAACCCATTTCTTCAACCTCATAAAAGCTCGAGGTTACGGGTCACACCAACAATCCTATCATCTGCTCCGATCTCTTATGAGCATTCAACAAGCGAAAATCCACCATCAGTCGACCATCCACTAAAGAATAAACCATATCTCCCCAGCAGACCGATCACAATAAATCACTTCCTCTATCTAAAAGGAAATGCAAGAGTCCAAAAGAGCAATTCTCTCCAATCTACATGGATTCAGACTACTAATAAGGAAAACCAAGTTGCTGCGTCATCTTCAAACGACATCAGAGGATTGCCATCTCCTCTAAGAACGAGGTGCGTCCCTTCAATGGAACTATTTCTCCTACCATTCAACTCACAGGATGAAGCGAAGTTCTTGGCATGAAAATGATGTCTCAGTCGACAGTACCCGAATAAAGATTTGGCGAGGACATCCCGGTCAATATTACCAGGTACGCCTTGCATTTCTAAGAATCTCCTAATCGACATCATTATGTGGCTTGGGGCTTGTAATAGATGTCCTAGTAGGTATTACAATTTATAGTATGAGACTTGCTATGGGTGTCCTAGTCGACACTACAACTAGGTAATTGTTATGGAATGCTCAGTTGACATTTACAGTGTCTGGCATAGAGCTTGTTAGGGATGCCTCGCTCGACAATAGTGACAATAGGGATGTCCCAATTAACATTACTATGTATAGCTTGTCACTTGCTAAAAATTCCACTCGACACAACACGTAATGAGCTTTGACATTTGTTTAAGATCATGTCCGACATGAGATGGAATAAGACTTAGCTTGACTGAGATATACCATTAGATAAAAGATAGCCCAATTACCTATATGACAAAGTGGATTACCAGCAGTTCCAAACAACTTGAAGAGATAGTCATATTCCTCAGACGATATTTGATAGATTGTCATCTCTTCCATACGACATAGTAAGACTGTCATCTCCTTCAGACTACACTGAAGGATTATCATCCCCTCCAGAAGACATGAAAGGTCCAGACCTTCATATAGGTCTTGTGGTATGGAGGAGTGAAGGTTTTCTTGGACCCTCATCGGGTCCAATCGGCTGTATACTCTCATATACCTTCATATAGTATGGAGGGGAGGGCTTTTTTGGACCTTCATTAGGTCCAGTCGACTGTTGACTCTCATGCTACATGCATATGGTGTGTCCTCGTACACATGGGTTGAAGAGCTGGTATTGATTGGCTTATATCCATGCTCCTCATCCACGTTGATTGGCATGCAATTCCTAGGAGAGTAATATGTGTTCTTTTCAGAAGCTATGACACTTGGAACCATGCTACCCTTGCTTTGTGATTTCCCTGGACCGAAATACCCTTCAATCTCAGCATGTTGTGTGTTGACTCTGTTGTACTACGTGGGCCCTACTACATATATTACAAACATTTAGCAGTCGACATATGATGCTTTGTTGGATTACCATTGCCTATTGATGTCTCTGTTCTACTACGTGGGTCCTACACTTTCTTTGATTTATATGCGCAGTTCGTCCCACTCGACAAAGCTTCATACGTAAGTTTGACAACTAAAGTCGTTTGGCAAATGAAGAAGGAGCATGAAGTAACAATTCACGTGAAAGGCAAGTTCATTAGCATAAAAAATATTAAAAAAATGGGCACCGAATCAATTAATACACCAAAAGCCCAGGAGAAATGCAGGCCCACCACAAGCAACAAAGCACGCGTAAATTTCCAAAGCCCACAAACAAAGACAACAAACCACAGGGACAAAGAGTCTCACATCGCTTGTTGGGATGAATGCACCAGATCAAACACCCTCATCCCACAACGCCCCGAGCGAAGACCATCCCCTAGAAACTGATCTTAGAACCAGCCAATTTGAGAGTTCAATCTCCTCAACCAGTTCGCTCAGCCAAAAAAACAAAACATCAGCAACTTCATTCTGGACCTCAAATGTCCCGAATTGCAACAGGAAATGTAGTATGATCATTCAAAAAAAAAAAACCAATCTATTGCGAACGACCAAGCAAAATTTCATTCACCTCATGTTCCTCAGAAATTGCACATTTGTCAAAAACTCTTCTATTTATTTCATACCATATGAGGTACACGGAAGAAGCTAAGGCAATCTCGGATGCCATAGAAATTAAATCACCCTTTCTTTTCAGGTTTGTCACTGTCCAACGAAGAAAAGATGCCCAGTACAGCCTAGGCCACCTAATTAAAGTTTTGCAGAAATGGAGCTCCATACCCTTTGAGTATATTCACATTCAAAAAATAGATGCATGTGAGTCTCTGAACTAGATGAGCAAAAAATAGATATGCAAGAGGCGACTGGGTTGGCCAAATTTAACCAGTCTCCCTATCAGAACACCATAGATATCCAAATCAAAGTGATATCATTAAAAGAACAAAACAATTTGTTATCGCTAGAGGTCGATTGAATGGGTGAGATTGCAATTGCTGGCGGCTCTACTTCAAGTTTACAACTTGTTACTGCTATACTACTAATATTGAACAAGAAACAGTAAGATCTAGGCTTTCTGGTTATCATGCTTTTGAAAATTGTCTCACAAACTGCCGTAGCAGTATCCTTACCAGACCCTTTCACCGTAACGAGTTCCTCTCCCACAACAGAACCCAAAGTCAAACACAGACTCAGGAAGTGAAGATGACACGCCAAATCCTGAAAATACATTCGACAATCCAATTCCAAAGCATACAGCTCACAACAGTCTTCTCGGGCATCTCCCTAAACACTCCAGTAGTCGAATTATTCATTCTTTCCGATTCGAATACATAGCCATTAATGAAGCTCCCCACAGACATATACATCCATGTCAAACGTCTGACTTTGTCGCCGACCAATACATTTGCAAGCCAAGATCAATACTCTAATAAGCAGAAAACGCATTAGCAACAGTGACAGAATAAGGTCTAAACATTCCAACCACGGATTTTCTAAACATCCTCAAAACTTGTCTAAAAAACCCATTGTGGACAAACTTGGAAATTGCCAAGTTGAATGACGCCAAATCCCGGTTAGGCATTTCATCAAACACTTTGAAGGCATCACTAGTACTTACCCTGGACGACACAACAACTTCTCTGGGCAGTAGAAGCTGTCAAAACAGCCCTACCAGGGGACTCGACTATTTAACCTATTGGGCATCCAGCCCCCACAACCATCTGTGTCAACAGATCTCGAACCAAATTCCAACCCATACGACAAATTCTTAATGTGCTGCTCGAGTGTGTTGGTCTCTTTGCTTGATGGTACTTTGGTAACAAAGCAATCATCATCAATTGTGAGAACATATTTCTTCTTAGAGGCCATGTAATCTCAATTGTGATATCGTTTCTGTTGCGAAGCACGTAGTCAAAGCCGTCGGGGGCCTTGACGGTCTTTAACGGGTTACCGTCTTGAGCAATGATCAAATAATACGACTCAAAATGTAACCCCCACATCTCTGAGAAATCTAACTTTCGAATTGTGGGTATCACGATGTCGAGATCCTCTTACAATTGTTGATGCCATGTTCATTCCGGACTTGATCTCAGTAATGAACAAACTCATTCGACACGACAATATGAAGATTCGGTACCACAAGACGTGGGCAGTGGTCAAACCACGGGCTTCACAGTCGCAGACCTTGCCACCGTCGAGCAAAAACTGGCATCAAGCGAAATGACTGAGGCGCAGGCCCTAATGCATCCTCGGGCTCGCCATGCCCTTAAGCTGAGAATGGATTCTTCTAGAAGTAGTCGATCGTTCTACGATGCAGATGGATGGTATTTATCCTCTACTATTTGGCAATTTGAGTGTGACTTCATTCGTGGGGAACCACTTAATAGGCATGGACCAATTGATTCGCGTGTTTTAAGCGTCTATGAGGTCGTACGAAGATGCTCGGTGGTTTGAGTATAACTTCCTAGAAGCATGAGAGCCTGCCAAAATAACGACGTGGACATTTACTATAAATGATATTTTCATCAAACAGCAGTATCACCGAAGTCCAGTCCAATCGGCGCGGTGTGTGTAGGAGAAGTGCAGTTCCAATTCATCGAGTGGTGATCGTCCTACTCGACAATACACTCGGTATAAGGCAGATGCCTCAGTCGACACTACATATGTGATGGTTGTACTTGTTAAAAATCTCAGTCGACACTACCATGTGAAGTTTGGCACTCATTAAAGCTCTCATTCATACTACATATATGGTCCCTGTAGAATGAGGAATAAAAACCCTCATTGACCTATGTCTCATTCACACTACATATATGATCTTGTAGAATGAGAAGGAAAGACCCACATGGAACTTCATCATGTCTAGAAACATTTTTTCCAGTAGAAAATCTCCAGTACATTCGTCAGGCCTAGTAGAGTGTAGAGTGATAACCTTGATAGACATTCATCAAGTCCACACGATATGCCCATTCGATAATAGACTTATGACCTTCTTCAGGTCTTGTAGTATGAAGATTCTCATAGATATTCATCAAGTTCATTCCACCGTGCTCTCATGGACCTTTTTCAGCTCTAATAATGTGAGAAAGAAAGACTCTTGGACATTTATCAGGTCTGTATAGAGTAAAGATTCTCATAGACCTTCATCTGGTCTAGTAGAGTAAAGACTATCCTGAACCTTCATCTAGTTCAGTCGACCGGGGACAACCCCCATGGACTCATGTCGAGTCAAGTTTTAGACATGGATTTACACATGTCGTATGACTTATATCCTGAACCTTCATCTGGTTCAGTCGACCGGGGACAACCCCCACGGACTCATGTCGAGTCAAGTTTTAGACATGGATTTACACATGTCGTATGACTTATATCCTGAACCTTCATCTGGTTCAGTCGACCGGGGACAACCCCCATGGACTCATGTCGAGTCAAGTTTTAGACATGGATTTACACATGTCGTATGACTTATATCCTGAACCTTCATTTGGTTCAGTCGACCGGGGACAACCCCCATGGACTCATGTCGAGTCAAGTTTTAGACATGGATTTACACATGTCGTATGACTTATATCCTGAACCTTCATCTGGTTCAGTCGACCGGGGACAACCCCCATGGACTCATGTCGAGTCAAGTTTTAGACATGGATTTACACATGTCGTATGACTTATATCCTGAACCTTCATCTGGTTCAGTCGACCGGGGACAACCCCCACGGACTCATGTCGAGTCAAGTTTTAGACATGGATTTACACATGTCGTATGACTTATATCCTGAACCTTCATCTGGTTCAGTCGACCGGGGACAACCCCCATGGACTCATGTCGAGTCAAGTTTTAGACATGGATTTACACATGTCGTATGACTTATATCCTGAACCTTCATCTGGTTCAGTCGACCGGGGACAACCCCCATGGACTCATGTCGAGTCAAGTTTTAGACATGGATTTACACATGTAATATGACTTATATCCTGAACCTTCATCTGGTTCAGTCGACCGGGGACAACCCCCATGGACTCAAATCGAGTCAAGTTTTAGACATGGATTACACATGTCGTATGTTTTACACCTTCCTGACCTCAGCAAAAGTCCAGTCGACCAGGGACATCCCTCATGGACTCACGTCGAGTCAAGTTGTAGACATGATTTACACATATCATATGACTTATATCTCGACCTTCATCTGGTTCAGTTGATTGGGTATTTCCCCAATGTCTCTAGTATAGTCAAATTCATAACTACACATTCGTTTAGTTCAACCAGTAGATAGCACCAACGCTCGAGTACACCTACATACAATGGCCTCATCCCAAGCGACACAAGCGTCAAGTACTCTCCAAGCCAAGGACTACTTGACTTAGAGAGTAGGGGACAAACTGTACGGGCCAAATTTGGGCCCAAGGGTAAAATCGACATTCTACCTCAGGGCCAACCACAAAGTCCGAAGTCCATTAGTGAGTCCGGCCCGAAAGTAAAATATCAAACCAAGAGGTCTCAAGAGCTAAAGCCCATTATCATCAATAGAACCAACGGACACCAGTTACCAGATCAAGAGAAACCTAAACTCATAAACATCATCATAAAATCGACAGTTTCTAGAGATAAACAACAATCATAAAATCATCAGTTACCAGACATAAATCATCCATTAAGTCGCCAGTTTCAATGACTCCAACGGGCAGAAGAGAGACCCCACATCAGGGGGGCATATAAAAGAGAGGAGCCAAGACATAGGAGAGGGGGAGCAATACTTCTTACCACCCGAGAAGTCATAAAACTATGCCCTCACGGCAACCAAATAGAGATTAAGGTATTACTTCAAACCTTATTCTCCCACTATCGTCTTTATTTAGACTACTGACTTGAGCGTCGGAGTGCCCCCGGCACCCACCACACCGGTGGGCAGTAACCTTCACGCTCACTCTACTTTTGTTTTGCAGGATCGCTAATGCCCCCATTCACGAAATCTCAATTGTGGACCTCGGGCGAAAACCAGCATCCACAATATGTTTTGGAACTACATTATTGTGATTATTATTTTGTTTGGGTATGTTATTACATTTTTTATTCACTTTTATGCATGAATTGCATTAAGACTTGGCTATACCATTATGTGAACCCGTCCATTATACTGGCATAAGTAAGAGACCATTCCAAACCCAATAGTTTGAGGTCTTCCCTTGCGAGGGGTGAGTGCGGCCTTAAATCTTTCCCAGTTTACACTGGGTGGCGACTTATTTATTCTCTGATTTAGTCCCCCTCGGGCTAATTCGTACTCTCTATGGGCTACAAGCCCAATAGTATCATGGTCGCCGAGCATCATAGGCATAACGGTAAACCCCGCTTCGCTCCTACACTGTTCATTCTACACTTGTATAATGACCTTTATTCGGGATCGTTCATGCGGTGACATGAGAATGTAAGGACCTTATATGATATGATTGTTAGGGTTGGTGCTCAGAACGCCAATTTTCTTATGTATTTCCCTGTAAATACTTATGTAACATTTTATTATGAATAAAATAAATAGTTTCTATTATATAACATCTCTTTATATATGGTAAAGATGTAATTGACCTTAAAATGATTAGTTATGATACTGTTGCAAAAGCGTCGCAACTGACATTGAGTTGTATCATGACATTGTCATTCTTAGATAGTTCCTGATTAAGGTTTACACTACGTGATCAATAAAGTAAACCCGTTGAGACCGGTACATGTCGTATACTGGAATCTTGGATTCCAATGGTTTCCCAATGGACCATGAGTCTTGGAGATTCGCATAAACATGTAGGTGTTTATAGCGGATAAATATTGAATGACTCACCGAATATTCTTAATGGATGGTACACCAACGTCAATAAAAATCTTATCGGGTTGAGTAGCATAGTGATTCTTTGACTTGAGATACCACTGTGGATATATGAGTTATCATCCACACTTTGATGGCACTCACATCACCGATCTATTTAGATCAGACATCCATATATTCGTTGGGTGTGGACTGATGCTCAAGATATCCTCTGTGTGTCAAGAAAGGATCCGTCAGTTCTGTATACATAGCATATATATTCAATATAGAATTAGAAATCTGTTAAATCTATCGGCCTGTGGTACACTGTAGAAGCAAGTTGTAAGTGTTATTAAAAGATTGCTAATAGAAACGTCAACATGATTATATCTATAGAGATTTAACATTATATCTATATTTCTGGAATAATCTGGATACCTGTGACAGAATGATTACACGTATACAATGACCTCGGCATGTATGGTTCAGTGAGTTTATATGTGTTCGTCATAATTTACGAGTGGATAGATTATGGACACGAAATTGGATTTCGTGACGGATATGCCTGAACCTAAAGAGTCTCACTAATGAAATATACTCGTAGAGCACTAGGGCAACTTTTATGAATAATATTGATTATTTATAAATTGTTTGACGGTTAAAATAAAGATACATATAAAGGGACCTAATGGTCATTTCTTAATTAATGTGTAATGGTATTTAATGAATGATTTTATTAAATACACATTAATTAAATGTCAAATTATGATATTTGACATATATCATTAAAAGATATGTATTTGAATATTTAAAGTAAATATGATACATATATTTATAATATTTATAATTAAATAATTATTTAATTATTAAATAATTAAAGTAATTAAAAATATAAATATATTTAGTTATGATTAAATTAGGAAATGGCTTTGTTTGATTGGTTTGACTTGTTGTAATATATTAAATATTGTAGTGATCAATTACAACAAGTAAACTAAGCTTATTAAATTGAAACAAAAAAAATATGTAGATATTTATTTTATTCCCAAAATTCGGCCAAGTGTTCGGGAGGAGTATAAATTATTTTTTTTCATTTTCTTTCATTACGTTAAGCCACCATAACATATTACAAAAAAAAGTTCGAGAGAAAAAATTGAAGAACAAAAGAGAAACCTTAAGCAAAACTTGGAAATTGTAAGTTTTTCTAACTTTCTTCAACTAGAATATTATTTCTATGATTCTTGACTTCAACATGTGTTGCTTGGAATTTTCTATACTCTTTAAGCATGTAATAAAATAGTTGGAAACTTGAATGAATGATGTTAGCATGTATATTAATTAAAGTAAGTTTATAATTAGTTATTAAACTCTCTTTTGGTTATTTGATGATCATGTTGCCATTCTAGAGTTATTAGGCCACTCATTGATGATCTAGAATTGCTCTTGTGTTGTTTCAAAGTGGTGAGGCTTGTTTGGTGTTGTGAAGATTGAATTAAAGTGTTGAATTTATTTAATTTGGTGTAATTTATTCAATTGAAGAATTTATAAAATTAGGGTTCTTAACCCTTTCCAAATTTGAGGATTTCCATTTATGTGTTGAGTAATGATGTATATATGATGTACATTAAATTTGATGATGACTGGATTTCATCTCGACTTGTTTTGAACAAGATTGGACCAACTTGCAAAACCTGGCAAATTTATGGACCTCTCGGCAATTTGAAATTTTTTATGGTTTTGTGTTGCAATTTATATTTTGATGTATTAGACATGTATAAATAATTTTGGGATTGATTTGGAATCACTTAAAATTATATTTGATAATTTGAGGACAAAAATGAACAAAATGCAAAGTATTGGGGCAATTCGGTAATTAAGAAGAAATTTGATTTTTGAGTGAAAATTTCATATTTTAAATATTGACTAATTAAAATTAATAAGTTTATTTTAATTGTCCAAGAAATATTTTGAAAACAAAAAATTTTGATTTTTCGCATTCCGCTGCGTTAACCGGTAATACCCCTAAAAACCCCCAACAATGATCATGTAAAACTGGACCTAGATATAAATTAATATCTTATAATATCCGTTAGACATAGAAATTCATTTTATCTACTAGATATTCATATATGGATTGATCTCAAATCTGAGTGTACTATGAACTCCTGCATGGCAATGTATGTCATTTGATTTAGTAAAGTGGGGTTGGTGAAGCTGTTCCGGCCAATAACTACATATTTTGATGACATGGTTTGGTATGTAGTTGGGAACATTTTACATAGACATGGAGTTCACTCATTCTTATGAGAAGTATAAGATTTTCTTTCTTAATGGTTGATTTGATACTTGAACAATTAGAGCGATCAAGTCTTTCTATTCCGAATAGAAAGATTTATATTCATAATAGTTATGAATAAATTATTCATTAGAGAATCAATGGTACTCAAGGTATAAAATAATTATAGGGTATAATGGACTAATGACCTGTCTCTAATTATGAGATACTCGTGAGGGGCCAATCTGTATGCAATGACTATATCGATGGATACTAAAGTTGTTCGGCTTATATTTTCCATCTACGACAATGAAAGTGTAATTTTGAGTTTTTAGTGGAATAACGCGAAGTTAAGAATTCAGAATATTTAATTAAAGAGTTTAATTAATATATCAGGATTATTGGAGCTCGAAACTGTATGTCCATTTGGTCCTTATACTAGCTCGATTAGCTGTAGCAAACCTACTATAATTGGATTGTCTAATTATATGCTCACACATATATTTATATATTATTAATGTGATTAATAATATAACTTGTCACAAATGAAAAATATATTAGATTAGTTTAATATAATATTTTCTATAATTCTTTGATTATGAGATAATCAAATTATAATTATGAGATAATTATTACATCATTTTGATAATGTTAGATTATGAGATAATCAAGTAATAATTATGAGATAAATATTACATCATATTTATGATAATTATATCATTAGAAAGATAATGGTATATGTATTATCTTATAGACAAATCCATATGGCTTGTTATACTCTCCAACATTTTATATCTAATTAGGTATGACCTAATTACCTAACCTTTGTGTACTTCACATGTCTTTGCTTGCCATTTCACTTAATTGTGTTTGCCATTACAATAGAATGGCATGGGTGGATTATTAATAAGGTTTTGTTAGCTTTGGAAAGTAATAAAATCTCTACCATTTCCACTCAAGGGTTGAGTGGAGTTGTCTAGCATTTACAAGAGTTGTGAGGGAGTTAGAAAGAAAAAGAAATCTAGAAAATATTCTTCAAGAGTTGAGAGAAAATAATATTTTCTCAAGTGTTGAGAATAGAGAGAAGAAAGAGTGAGTTAGATCTTCATCTTCATTCACTCTTTCTAACAGCCAAAATATTTTGTAACAAAATAAATCTCTAAAAATGTTTAGAGATTATACTTCGTGAGTGAAGCCCACACTTCAGTTTGTTAGTTTCGAGACATAGTTCAGAAGATCGGGAGGTTGATCCTAGTATCGGATCTCAAGGAAACTTATTCACAACAAGGAGTAAATCCAATCACCAAAAGTTGGTGGAATTCGGTTTCAACAAAGAGATAAGGCAAAAAAAAAATTAAGGTCGATCCCGGTGCCTAATGTATTTCTGTTGTGCATAAGGAAATGCTTTTCCTACAAAGCCCTTCCCTGACCCATTTGGATTCATTGAGGAGTTAGACTGTATTTATACCGCATTGGGATGTTCATTAGAGATGGCTGTTGAGTTGGTGAGTTTTCACTTGAAAGATATATCTCATATATGGTTCATTGCTTTTCGGGATAGTCGGTGGTCGGGTGCTCTTACTGTTTACTTGAGATGAGTTTAGTACAACATTTTTATCCAAATTCTTGCCTCAGAGTATTAGAGATGCCAGAGCTCGAGAGTTTCAGCAGTTAGTCTAGGGCGATTAGATGACAGTTTTTGAGTATGATATACAGTTCACCTAGTTATCCTCGTATGGCCCACATTTGATTAGTACATAAGAGAAAAAATTGAGGAAATTTTTCAATAAACTTCGAGCTTATTTATTCTGATCGATTCACTTTACAGAGACTATTACATATACCTAAGTTTTGGATGCTGCTCTTCGAGCTAAGGTCTCATAAGAGACCAAGATCTGATGGAGGAGAGAAGCGACGACCGGGTAGTCCCAGTAGACAGCAGGAAAAATCGGCTCCTCCCAGCACACCTAGAGACATGGGTCAGATTCAGAGTATTTCAGATCAAATGCCCCCCAGAGTGCCACCTCCCAAACAGTTTCTTCTCCTTTAGTGGCTCAAACTGGGTGGAGCCCACTAGTTTGTTAGATCAGTGGGCGGTCCCAATAATGAGTTTTTCGATCAGGGTCTAAAGGTTGTTATCATTACGAGCAGATGGATCATCTGAAGAAGGATTGTCCAGTACTAGCAGATCAGTTACCATCCCCGATGTTCTCTCACCCTTGCCTCAACCTCAACCCAGTAGGACTATGAGGGGATTAGAGTAGAGATCGGTAGGTAGGACTAAGACAGCTGGGGTATGAAGACAGACAATAGGTGATCGAGAAAATGCTTCCACCAGTAGAGCTCAGAGGAGGGTGTACGCTCTCCCACCTCAGGATGCACAGGCATCCAATGCAGTCATCATAGGTACACTCATAGTCGGCTCTGTGGATGCTAAGGTGCTGTTCGATTTGGGTGCCACACATTCTTTTATTTCGCCATACTTTGCTGTGGTCAATTGGAATAAGATGACAATCAAGAATAAGTATTCGTTACCGAGGATTGATGACATGTTTGATCAACTGCAGAGGGCGTAGTGTTTCTCAAAAATCGATTTTTGATTAGGATATCATCACCTGAAGATTAGGAAAGAAGATGTGCCGAAGATGGCCCTTTGGATCAGATATGGACATTATGAGTTTTTGATGATGTCCTTCGGTCTGATCGACGCCCCGACGATTTTCATGGATTTGATGAATAGTGTATTCAGGCCTTTTACCATGCCATCTAGAGATTTAGCATATTTGATTGTGCGTGCTGGGGTGAGACCCGAACCTAGGACTTAAGTCTATATAGGTATTTAGCATTCACCTATGATACACGCTAACTATCATTGATTAATTTTATTTATTATGGGTAAATTTAGTGTTAATATATGAGTAAAAATGTCAACCAAGAATGTGATTCATATTCCCACCATGGGAATAAGGCTCCCGGCCTATGTTCCTAAATTGGCGTATGGCCCCCCATTTTTGTTCCCATTTCTAAACATAAAATTGGAACTAAACACCCTCAACAGGAATCCTTCATCATTTCCATTCCTCATTCTAAAATGGTCATATAATAAATAAAGTCGGAAAAGACTTAAATTGATATGGACATAAATTATAAAGAGAATTATAGATTTTTTTGAGTTTAATGAGAAAATGATTTCGAATAGAATATAACGGATCCATATAATTTATGGTTAGTTTGTTTTGGTTAATCCTTAATGGGGGTCGTGATTATTATTGAAGTTATATAAAGACTCGGGCAACTATGTTAAGCTAAAAAATCTGTTGAAGATTCTTAATTTCTGGAAACATTGACAAAGCAATCTGCAGTTTTCTAATGCTCTGTACTTTGTTGTCAAAGCTTCATATTTCTTGAAATATGCATGGACGTATTATTTCCACATTTTACACGCATTCTATTTTTTAAAACCGGCCATTAATTTTTTTATTTTTTTTTGTGAAACAATATTAGTCTAGAACATTTCTAATTAATAAGTTTGTTGACGGTCGATTTTCGTTCCAAGGGTAGTTTCGGAAGAATACTCCTCAAACAATCTCCCATCAACTGTGAATTTGTTTGGTTTTGGGGGCCAAATACAAACTTAGTGAGAGTCAAGAAAACACATAACAAACAAAGGATTTAACGTGGTTCGGCGGAATGGATCCAACCTACGTTCACGGACACAAAGAAAAGAAAAGCTTTACTGTGTGGTCAGGTTGGATCAACCTCTTTTTACAAGTGTTTGGATTGGACCGAACCACCCTTGTTCTATCTTATAAGCTCTTCATTTTCTCTCTTTCGTAGTATTCACTATGTATAATTTTTTTCCAATCCTTACAATGAACTCCCCAAGCCTTTTATATACTATGGCAAATTACACTATTACAATGTCTTCGAAACGTCAGCCACGTGAGACGGCTACCAATGCCAAGGCTCTCTGCCCCAACTTGTAACATCCAGCCTTAAGCCAAGATGCTACAGGCAGGAGACAGGAAAACTCATCTCCATAAGCCTCTATTTCTACTAAAATTTTGACATAACCTTTGCTAAAAATCATGAAACATGGATCCAAGTCCAGCACCTCGAGGTGTCCTCATAAAAAGAATTCAAAAAAAAACAATCCCCTCAACTAATGCAAATAGGCGTTCGGCCCGACAAATATCAATTTATATGTAAATAGGCCTCCGGCCTTACATAAAACAAATAACTACAAAAAAACTATGTACTCAGCACGATTAAACTACAAATGAGATACAAATAATTAAAACTAAGGCTATGAGAGCCCATACACACATCCCAGAACCATTCAACGACTCAAGACCGACTTAGCTGCATCGGGGTAATCTGTTGTCTGCAAGACTCCTCTAGAATCTTCTAGCACTGTAAGTCTAATGCACACCTGTAAAACTAGCAAACAGTCGGGGTGTGAGCTATAAAGCCCAGTAAGTAACTCACGTATAATGTAAATTTATCAAGTAAAAATATGAAATTAAATAGAATTCAGATATGTGTAAGTACACAAACTTATAAATTACATCCTTACCCGATGGCCGTTTACTTATATTATTCTTGGATAACTTACTCACTGTACTGAATGCAACACTGTAGTAAACTTATCTGCTCCATTCCACATTATATTTCACATCTACGGAATTTTGATATCTCTCATACACCAATCTAGAAGCATTCATCCACGTATGTACATACTCTTTTTCCACACTATAGTTATACTTTATATACTAACAACATCATATTTTCTCCTAACTGGAACTAACTTATTATCTACCAAACCACCCAACCCGTGGCTAAAGCTATCCCAAACCCGTGGTGGTTTAGTCAGCTAAAATTATGGCTGGTTACTTCATATAAACTACGTAAGCTAATACATAAGCATTAACTAACTATGAACTGTAAAACTTTTACTGAAACACGAAACTGAAACCTCATACCTCCATATAACATAAGATACTGACGCTTGATTCCATCAATTGGAATCCTCACAACTACATTCTAAATATGGTAAATACCAAACACTCAACTCCTACATTAATAACACAAATCGATCATGCATCTCAACACACAATTTATACAAGGCACATATTCATAGCATACTACAATGATATTCATCAAATCAGAACTGGATATCACTAAATTTCCATATCAAAGATAATATCTCAAGAAATCCAATCATTCTGAAAAACTCTTTTCTTGTCTAAAAATAAATCTCTTCCTACGAAACTTTTCTGGAAATCCTTTTCTGTCTGTAAATCTATAGTTTCCCTTAAAACCATTTTCTCTTGAAACTCATTTGTAAAACATCATTTTATGTAAATCTGTCTCTGAAAATCCATTTCTAAAAATCTATTTTCTGAAAATCTGTATCTGAAGATCTGTTCTGAAAACTCTCTTTGAAACTGATCTCTGAAAACAGTTTTTGAAAACTGGTCGCTATCTCTGAAAACCTGACGTGTGGGGGCATTACATATTGTCGTCCCTCCATACGCCTAACTATAGTCAGGAATGCAAACCCATGACTTTGGGGCGTTACGTATCGCCGTCCCCCAAAGTATGTCACTCTTGTCCCTGAAACTAGTGGTCTTGGGGCGTTACGTATCGCCGTCCCCCAAGCCACTGAACTAGAACTGAGGGTGCGGATCTCTGCTACCCTCCAAGCTCTGAAACTAGGATTTCGGGACATCTGTCATCCCTAATCCTGAACTAGGATCTGGGGGGGTTACTTATCGCCGTCCCCTCAGTCCTCTACATATGCACATGTTCTATGTCCGTCAATTCCATCTTTGTATAAGTTACATACTGGGATGGGTTTTTACCCCATTATAAAAATACTGCTGGTAACTTTTAAAGCTTTTAAATCAAATGTCATTTAACATGTAACTGAAAATTAAACAAGGCTAGCGCCCTAAAGCTTTTAAAAATAAGTCTTGAAATAGATTTTTAATCTGAAACAAATAATTATAAGATCAACTTGTGAAAAGAAAAATAAATCTCCACTCACTATAACTAGGATCCAGGGGCGTTACTCATCGCCGTCCCCCTTGTCCTGGGTCTGTACCTATCAATGAACATTGTGTCTCCCTCTGAGTATGCAAAATGCATACGTATCATCATAACAACCGTATGATCATGTATGTCATGCAATGAAATGCAATGCAATGCAATGTCAATACCCATATACACAACAGCAAAGTCGACCACACCAAATTACGAGCTGGTGACATCTCACTCATCCAGTACATACAAAAAGGACCCGTACCTCATTTCAATAAACTTAACCATATGAAAAATGCTCACACGTGTCATTAAACATAAACATATTTCATACACTGATTCCACACTCTGACCAAAACTAAACTGAGATCTGGAAACTTAGTTAAAATTGTTTACAAAACTCTTACATCACTCATACTGAAAACGTGTTCTACTAGGAGATATGTTTAACTATGAAAATGTAATGACAGCTTGTGCTAAACTTTTCATGCTGATACTAGCTTGCTATCTAGAAACCACACACTACGAATACTTTCTGACAATCTGTTTCTATACGTGCTCTTTATGAATCTCACGGTATGTACCTCTCGAAACTCTCATTTCATGCTTTCTAAAACTCAAAAACTATTACTACTTATTTTTATAAGTCTTCAATCTATACATATATCTAAACACATAATCAGTCATTGTACCTTATCTACCTACGATGAGTTCACAGTGAGGTACTTACTTCATGCTATTCTTTCTCTCTCTTTCTCTATCTGTAACACAAAATACGAACGATTAATGTTGTTAATCATAGAAACTTACTTAGAACATAAACTCCCCAACTTCCGAGAAAACCCAAACTAAATATGTTTTCAGTGATTTTAGTTTCATTACTCATAATACAACATTATACATTGTTCTATATCCACTCAGTAGCTCAAATATGTAAAATACACGTTTCCAGAAAATCTTCCAAAAAGTTTTCAAAAATACAGTGGAAGGATCCTAAGCCCTCCAAACCTCTCTGGAATTACTCAAATACTAGCGTATCATCATAATTAACCTATGTCCTTAATTACGTTCATCAAAACACAAATGCGTGTGAAACCCGATTTTACCGGAAACTCGCTTTACTTATCGGATCGATCAAATTAGCTTTGATTTCTCTCGGATTCTACCAAATGCACACATTCAATATACTAATACTCAAACAACTCAATTTATATCATTATGTTACTCAACGAAGCTACTGGATACATTCAAACATTTAACTATAAACTTGAAATTTGCGGATTTTTACCGGGATGTCTTACCGAGATTTCAAGGGCATATACGGACTCCAAACGATCCCTCAAACGTGCTGGAATCGACAGAATTCTGATCGAAGTTACTGTTCATTTGATGTTATTATTCACCGCCGCTTCTTCTCCTCGTTTTGCGTGCAATCACGCACGGGTCGAAAAACTTATCACCGCCATCTTGTAGTAATATCTGAGGGCTTTGATTTGGCTGGTGGCTCGGGTCATGAAATGAAGCGATGAGCCGGGATCTTAACACCCATGTGCGTGACTTTCACCTTTATTTCTCGCCGTTGTCAGTGTTTTCTGTGTCGCCGCCGACAGCTGGAGGGTGGGGGAGCTCCGGCGCATCTTTCTGGAGTGGCGGCGCACGCATAAACCGGTGGAGAGAATTTTAGGGATATGGGGGTTGAGTTTGAGGGTTTTTGGAATTTTGACATTTTGGCAATTTTGAAAAGTAGGGGGTATTTATAGACAATTCGGAAAATTACATCCTGACCCCCAAAAATTACAATCAGGCCCCTGCTTGTAAATTTCGAAAAGTGCTTAACGCAAAAGTTGTTCGTCTCGAAAAAACGAGTCTGATGGTTTAAAAATCAGCACAAACGGAGTTCGTTTGCTATCTTTATAGCTGAAACAAGAAACTTTCCCCGTATAAAATAATATACATAAAATGGATTTATATCACACAGCATCACAAAATGGATTTGCTTTTTGTCCAAACTTTGAGAATACTTTTGCTCTTCCAATTGAAAATACAGTTTGGCCTGCTAAAGTTGGATCAAGTGAAGAAAACAACTTTTGAAACTATAAGCAGCACAATTATGCTATCAAATCAATCACCAAAAAAAAAAGTATTATGTCCAGCTTACATATCAAGAGTAGAACTGATAATGCAGAGAGCGAGCACACGCAATGCCAACAAAGCTCCCAGCAAACATAATTGTTATAAACTTATAATATCAGAAAACACAATCTAAAAATTTAGCAACAAATAGATGAATTAAAAGAAATATCTCAGAGCACCGAAATTTAAATCTCTAAATATTCATATAAATCTCTAAATGTTCATATAAACCGGTTTCATGGTCCGGTTCCGGTTCCGACCATTTTGGAACCGGAACCTACCCGGATAAAATCGGTTCCTTCATTTTTGGAACCGGAACCTACCCGATTACAACCGGTTCCGGTTCCAAACTCGAAAAACCGGTCCGATTCCAACTAGTTCCGGGTAGAACCGGAACCGGTGCTCACCCCTATAATTTAGTATTGTATTGTAGGTATATATTAATTTTTAACTTAAAATTAATATGTATTTTAAAATTTTAGAATCTGCAATAAAATCGAGCCAATGATTGAATCGGTATTCTAAAAATTTTAATGGATAACCGGTTCGACTGGTTAAACAGGCAAAACCGGCTGACATTAGAAATAATTATAAATAATTAAAAAATTATAAAATATTTATTATTTAGGTTTTAAAAAAATTTGAGTTAAGAACCGGCTGTGTGGTTCATCGGTTTGACAGATTTTGATCGGGTATGAAAGATTTTTTAACATGCCGAATTTTAAGATTTAACTAAATCGGATTCACAATCAATTCCCGATTCGATTAGTTCAACTGTATGGTCCGATTCAATTTCAAAAACAGTGATATTAAGCAAATTCAGCACGTGAGTTAGAAACTAATAACAAAATACAATTGACTTTGAATGATAGTTCCAACATTTTTTTTCACTTGTTTGAGCAAATAATAATATACCAATATATCCTCTTGACTGATTCCATAGGCTGTTTGTCTATTGGTGCAAATTGCTCAACAAAAAATTTGGTATTTGGGATCTCTTTTTTCAAGTCTTTGACGGTGTTGCGCTTGGACTTTTGTCGACGTTTCATGTTGCTACAAGGGTGCGTTTTCAAAGGTGGCATGATGATAATCCATATAAGCAATTCGTTGAAGTTTTAAATTTTAACTCAAAAATTAGGAATATAAATTTAAATAAATTTTAATTTTTAAATATATAATATGATTTTTTATTTTTATTATTTATCGGTAACGGTTTCTTTTACAGTCCCATATTATTATACCATCTAATAAATTTTTATAGTTTTTATAAGAAGAAAGAAAATTAATTAATATCACATAAAAGTGATTGTTTAGTCATTTTTCTGAAGTTCATATAATGAGAAGATATTAAAAAAAAAAAAAAAAATCTTTAGTTGGATATTTGAATATCTTGGTTCAAAGTATTTGCTATAAACAATAAAAATGCAAGCTGACAATTTATAGAGGCCCCAGTACAAGGAGATAAGAGATTGTCAGTGGGAAGAGGATAGTCGGTGTAGAAAGAGATCGAGAAATTGGGAGAAGGAACACTCATAAAGTGAGATCGGTGGTTGTGGCTAGTGTCATATCTATAGAGTAGCCATTGGAGGAAGATAACGTTAGATGAACCCTAGAATCGTCCGGTAACAACCCTTTTTTGGGGAAAGTGATTTAGGATGGTTTCTAGAATAGGGTGTAGAGCTCCCATTGGTAAGAGATACCAGGCCCGAAAAAGAGAGTATGAGGAAGCCCCCAGCCGAAGGCAAGAGAACACCGAAAGCCACTTGAGGGACTGGTTTCAGAAGGAGATAAGGAAGTGGGAGAAGAGCACATGAGGAGGTGTCTGGGACGACCAAGGTGTGGAAGCAGCGTCACCTTTTATTAAGGAAGTGTTGGAGGTGGAGTTCCCTATGAGGTTTTTCGTGCCCACGATAGACGTCTATAAGGGTAAGACAAACCATAAGTCTCATGTTGAAATACTTACTTTATTCATGGAGATTCAAGGCGTGGTTGGGGATGCGGTTTGCATGGTGCTCCCGCTAACCTTGGGAGATCCGGCCAGCCGATGATTCAGAAGTTTGACTCCAATGAGTATTAGTAGCTTTTCAAACCCAATGAGATCATTTGTGCGCCATTTCAAAGGGGCATGCGCACCAAGGAAGACAGTTGGGTCACTGAGGAATATGAAACAACGCGATGACGAGCCGCTGAAAAGCTTCATAGACAGATAACATAGCTTGGTGTTAGAGGTCGGGGCGTATAAGTATCCGGACGTATTAGTGAGCTTTAAATAAGCCTTAAAGGTTGGAAGATTGTGGCCCCACCTCATGATTCAGGAGGTTCTAGACTACACAACGACTTTGGAACAGGCAATGAGGTTTGTGAAGCTGGAAGTAGAAGAAAACATAGCCCGAGGAGGTGCAGCTCGGGTGAGGAAAGAGCCAAGGCTAGATACCTGCCGCGATGGAGATGGCGGATGAAAGGGATCGTGTAACACCCCGCCAGAAGCAGAATGCTACCGACAGGAGACATGATTGACCTACCTCCATAAGCCTCTAAATTTACGAAAATCCGGCATGATGTATCCTAAAACCGGATAACCTGGATAGCAGTCCAGCAACAAAGGCAATCCAAAAATACTCCATACAAATAAATGGACCTCAGGTCCACACAAATCTCATTAAAATCATATCATAAGGGCTCCGCCCACACTATCTATCAACACTCAAGGGCTTTGTGCCCACCATATCATAAACAATCAAAACTTTAACTTATTAATACAAACCACGATAAATAAAACAATAAATTAGATATCCTAATCTTCTAAAACTTTTCCCAGGATACTTGCGAGGGTGACTACCGCTTGGGTGATCCACGTCTCGAACATGATTTCAAAGTTGGAGTGGTTGACCCATCAGGTAGCCAACCTGCAAAACTAGCAACTGGTTTGGTGTGAGTTATAAAAACTCAGTAAGTAACCATGCTAGTACTACAAACAAATATACAAATCAATCATATTAGCAGTATTTCAGAATTATCAAGTTAATACGAGTTTTAGAATCATCGGCTTTCTATTATCTCTTATATCTTACCTATCTTAATTTTCATATTTACATGTTGTCAATACAATGGCCAGACATTCAAAGCACACGAATCATGGATTCAAAATCACAAAGTAAATGTCATCAAATCAATAACTCTAACAGACTTCTTTCTATTCGGTTACAACTAACAATAATACCAAAACTTCTTTCTTCAATGCCAAAACAATCTTTCTTTAACCTTTTTTATTCACGACAACTTTAAAATAGCTTAACATGTGGGGTCTATTTGCATTCACACATGTCGTAGCACACTTCCTTTATATACATACAAATATAATTTCAAATACAATTTCATAATTCTTACACATATACTTACATAATATACTAATACAATTTAGCAAACACGCTTCATAACCTATGGCATTCACACCGATTTCAAATCATTCATTCATTTCGCATCAGCATATACACTTCATACATATCATGAGTTCCATCAAGCATATAAACACACTAACATATTCACAATCATCATGCAAGCAACCACGAAGCACGCATAGCAGTCGACACATCAAAGTTCACATCATCCAACATTACATACATTCGACTGGTTTACACACACAAACGAGACTGATTACCGATTTTAGAATAAGTATGAGATGAATTTCGTCCGAACGAATTCCTAACCCGCTCGAAGACTATACCTCGAAAACATCAACCAATAAAACCTACATTCATGCATACATATCACGGCACACCAAACTCATCGCACTACTTCTCATACACAAGCACACCGTCTAAAACATCATTCAGACACTCACATACATACAGATGTTGAAATATACAAATATACGTATTACTTCGAATTCAAATACCATAGCTTTTATCAATCTTCATGTCTTAACATCATGTGCATATATGAATACATGTTTATATACTTATACCTTTACATATTCATTTATATACATGCATTCATATCGATTCAGGTTCATACCATTGCATCAATACATACATACACATAGCATTACGAGTCCATGTAGTTACATGCATCAATACATAAATGTAGCCATTTAACTCGTCGATCCTTTCAAAATACATATTATAACATTATCCTTGAACATTTCACTTCAAGACACATCAATATGTACATACTGACATTATGGTCATCAACTACTCACTTCATATCATAGCAATAACGAAAACTCATACCTGTGATGGTCGATTACTTAACCATACATAGTCTCGTACTTCTTTCTCGAAATTATCTTTTATCTATTTCCGTCTTAACCTAAACACTTCAATCATATATCGCATGGGTTACTTACAGAGCTTCACGAGCACTCCATGTTCTAGTCACATCTGTAAAAAAAAATAGCAAAATGTCGTCAAAAACACGTCTTACGGAGTCCTCGACAAAACAATGATAAAATTCTGGAACTTTTCCGGACAACCAGATTAAGTCTGATTTCAACACTTTTAGTTTCAGTATTCTTAAAACACCATTACAAACTATCTCAAGCCACTAGTTTACTTAAATTCTCGGTTTATGTATTTTTGGAAAATCTTCAGAAAAGGTTTCCGCAAACGCTATGGAAGGATCCCCAACCCTCCAAATCTACCCGGATTTATTTAAACGCTATCTTATCATCACATATGACTCATATCCATCATTATGATCAAAAATATATAAACATACGAAAAATCCACTTTTACCAAAAACTGGCATAATCTATCGGATCGATCTAATTCATTCTGTTTTCACTCGGATTCTACCAAATACTCATATTCAATGTACTAATACTCAATCAATTCAATGTATATCAATACGCTCTGCTAAGAAGCTACTAGATACATCCGAACATTTAACAACAAACTTGAAATTTACGGATTTATATCGGGAGTTAATACCGAGATTTCAAGGCCATATACGGACTCCAAACAATCCCACGAACGTGCTAAAATCGACAAAATTTCGATTGGAGCTACTATTCACCGACTGGTTACAGTTCACCAAACCTTCTTTACTCGTTTCGCATGCAACCGTGCACGAAACTGAAAATCTATCACCGCTAACTTGTAGTACTCTCCGAGATCTTCGATTTGGAGGGTGGCTCGGGTCGTGAAATGAAACGACGAGCTGGGATCGGACAACCCATTGTCGCGATTTTTCCTTCTCTTTCTGGCCGTTCACCGGCGTATCAGCGTCACCGCCGACCACCATCAGATGCGCGGTGGCCGGATGCTCCTTTCTAGACCATTGTGTCGGCCTGCGATGACCGGAAAGCCGCCGGCGCGATAAGGTTTCTCCATAACGCCAAAAAGGGGATGAGGGGTTCATGAGGGAGATTTGATTCCTTATGCGTTTTCTGCAATTATTAGAAACTATGGGGTATATATAGATAAGTTTCTGAAAACTACAATCTGACCCCCGAAAATTTCATTCAGGCCCCTGTCATGGAACTTTCTAGAAATTTCATATTTTTGAAGTTGTTCTTATGCGAATATCAAGAAGTGTTCAACACGAAAGTTGTTAGTCTAGGAAAAACGAGTTTGATGGTTTAAAAATCAGCTCAATCGGAGTTCGTTTGCACGTTTTATAGCCGAAACAACAAATTTTTATACGTATAACGATAAAATCAGAAATCGCGTAACCGGTTCTCGAAACCACACGTTTTCCATCACGACCAAGCTTCACTTTAAAATATTTCGAACTATTTCCCAATAATAAATTCCAATTTTTTTTATTACCATTCTATTGCAAATACTTATCTTTAATTCAGAAACATTCTAACAGTGTTCCGAAAAACTCGGGATATTACAGATCGGGCCTAAGGAGGCAAGAATTCAGGCCTACAGATTAGGGCAACTCAATGCCCGAAACGAGGTCCTCAATCCAAGTTGCGCATGTTACAGTGGACACTACTTACACGACCCTCAACAGGTCATTATCTCAGATAACTCAAGAGATACAAGAAATAAGGTTGTTGACAAAGCTCGACTCGAGAAGGTTCCCTGTAGAGAAGAGAGACAATAGGGTGTATTGCTCCCATCAAAATGCTAAGGAACATAGCACCGAGAATTATAGAGATCTGCAAGAACAATTAGATGATTTGGTGAGGAATGGCTACCTCAATTAATGTATTGACCACGATTCCATGAGGGCGAGGCAGTGCTGAAAGCGGAGGTCATCAGGTCGGGTGCCTTTCACCTGGATTAGCTAGATGGCACTCGGCTCAAAAAGCCATGGAACACGGAGGTGTAACTGGAGCGCTATCGATTGAGCCTATCTTGAAATGACCCACAAAGGGTTGTAAGATGGACGGTAGATCCTTAGAACACAAGAAGTGTTTTCCCATTTTTAAATAAGTTACTTGCACCTTTACATGCTTGTTGTTTATTTGGATGGGAAAAACTTGCTTGGTATTTTTTCAGGAAATACTCGTGATCGGAATACAACAAAGAGTACAAGACTAGTGGGAAAAGTGTGTACTCCCGTGGCAAGCCAATCCCTGATGTCATTATCAAATCTCTGGTCTGGAAAATTATTACCCAATAACTTGAACCTTTGAGGGTAAATCGAGAAGACCAGTGTGGTGTTCGGAACCTCGGGGTAACCAAAGCACGTTCGGCGACGGGCCAGCATGGCAATTTGATGTGTTGTGAAATTTAAGAGCCAATGACGATACGGTGGGTTTGTTTTCTTCCTAGTGTTGCTGCTATTTTTATGTTCTGATGTTTGTACTTTCTGTTTCTACTGTTATTTTTACTGTTTCTGCTACTGTTTGTGCTAATGTTTTTGTTATTTCTGCTGCTATTTCTATTACTATTTCTGCTGTTGTTTCTATATTTCTGTTGTTGCTGTTGTTTCTGCTGTTGCTGGCTTGCTGCTGTTTTCTGCTCTCTGTTGCTGCTGTTTCTGGTTTCTGTTTTTGTTGTTCTGTTGTTTTTGCATTTTGTCGCTGCTTTTGCTGTTCATTGTTGTAACTTGTATTTATGTAATATTTATATATGGACAAACAACTGCCAAGAAAATTATGTAATATTTTATTCACGTGTGATAAATAATTACATTTTTAAAGTTTGATAATGTTATATAAATAGGGTAATTCGGAACTGGGCCGGAACCAGACCGGAACCTAATAATAGGGTATCATATTTAATTGAGTAGGTTTCGGTTCCACTTTGCTCATCCCTAGACTGAACTTAAGCCAATTTTTGGATGGGAAATTGATAATTACCCAAAAAAAACAAACAAACAAACAACGGAGAACAAACGCGTATTGACAATCCAGATTTGTTGACTGGAGTCAACTTTGACTAATAAAGAAACTTAGTCACATTGTTGTAATTAAAAATGCTAACATTATTTTTAATATCTCTACTTGTACCGTTTGATGTACAACATTTGTTTTGAAAATCCATACTCATTAATTTATTAACTTCAAATATGTATTTTAAAATTTTAAAAATCTGCAATAGATAATTTTTTGTTGATGTAATGAAAATAAGGGAAAATTCAATTGCCCAAATCATGATTTACTTTCTTGAAGCAAAATTCAAGCTCAAGGTTTGAATTCATCATAATTCAGCAAGTGGGTTAGAATTTAAATAACAAAATACCATAGTTTTGAAAACTACAGTGGGACGATCGGTTCGACCAGTTTCAGAAATCGGACATGAGTTCATTCCGGTTAATAGGTAAAAATTGATCTTGGTGAATCGGATTAGACCGGTTCATTTTTTTTATTTTTAAGATAAAATTAAAATTAAATATTTTTTATAATTTTTAATTAAATAAAACTATTCATGACGTAGGTTGATTCTGTCAATTTTTCCGAAACGATTCAACCGGTGAATCACGACCCATTAATCATTTTAAATCACTGGTTCGATTTTGAAAACATTAAAAATATAATTGACTTTGAATGATTGTTTTTATTCATCAAATTATAATTCAAACACAATCCCCCAATTCTGTTCTATTGTTTGAGCAAATTAATTTTATATATAGAGAAAGGGGTTCTAATAAGTATGCTTTTGATGACCTCATTAAAAAAAATAGAAAAAAAAAATATAGATTTTAATTCAATGTTATTTTATATATATATATATATATATATATATATATATATAAGTAGCTTCGACTCCATGTTATGATGTTCTTTTTTTCAACCATCTTTATCATCAAACAAAGCCAATTTTCTAAAATCTTCATCATTCCTCAAGCATGCATGAATGAAACTTTTTCCTTGCCATCATTTTAGTAAAACACGACGTGGATTTCTGAACATTTTTTTAAACGTTATAGACGACTAAGAAAATGTTACAATAAAAATGTCTTTATTTTATTATATTTCGGACATGTGAGAAAATTTAGGTATTATTTCGCACGTCATAATTTATATTAAAATAAGGACATTTTTATCTATAGTCATTTTCCGATGCAGATACTTGTATGAATTTTTCGTGCGGATGCACGTAAAGTACTAGTACTTCGTCAAAGTACTAAAACTTTTATTGCATCCGCACGAAAAATTCATGTATATAATTTTTCTCCTATGCGGATGTCCGCATGAATTTTTCGTACGGATATATGCAAAATATTAATATTTTATTATGTAATTTTTTAAAAAAATTTATTACACGATAAAGTATTAATACTTTGGGTACATCCGCATATATATATATACTAGTGTTTGCCCGTGTCTACGGCACAGTATTACATAATTTACAGAGAAATTGAGATTATGTTATTTAATTTGTTTATAATGAAATGATTTTATTTTCTAATTAAATGATTTTATTCTTTAATTTATTTGGTAATTTTCATTTTCCATTAATAAGTGATTTTATTCTTC
>SKCR01014310.1:0-72637 GCA_019454045.1 Zanthoxylum bungeanum | reverse complement strand
ATTTGGACAACAAAAGATCTGCATATTATTTCTATTATATAAAATTAAAGAATGGTTCTTAATATTTACATTATATCTTTTAGTATCTAATACAAAAAGTGACATAATATTCGCCACACATCCTGGCATAAAATAGCAGTCATGCAACAAAGTCTCCTACTGGGTAGGGGAATCTCGCATAAGCCCACTGCAACTGCATCGAGAGAGTCGTCACTCCTGAATCACAACTGCATCTCCCTAGATTTCAGCCATCTACTTTCTGTCAGCACTTGCAACGAATTTCAAATGTGAATAGGACAAGTAGAATTTAAAATCCAATTAGACGTCATAACTTCACACGCCAATGAGATATCAGTAATAGGAAAAATAAAAGTACTTGATGTCGATGCTCTTTCCTTCCTTATCCGTTCGAGGTAGTCTGGATAGTTTTTTTTCCAGTGCTCGACTTTCTGGCAGTGGTGGCATTTATCTTCAGAAGCTCTCTTGAGCTTCGCTACCTTAGCCTGCGGAGGAACATTGAAACCTTTTTGTCATCTTTCCTTTTGTCTTCTTCCCCTTCGACTTTGAGTGGGAAGAAGCGGAAAGTGAAGTGGGTTTCGGAAGGCGAGTCAGAACTCCCTTATTCAAATCCTCCTCCGTTGTGAGAAACATCATGTGCAACTCACGGTAAGTGCAGTGAATCCCGTTCATGTAGAAGTACATGAAAAACTGATGATACAACACCGAGAGTGAACTAAGTATGACACTCCGTCCTAGAGTATCATTAAGAGGGAAATCAATTCGCCTCAATTACTTGATCAAATCGATCAAATGAAGCACATGTGTGCTCATAGCATGTCCCTCATCATTTAGAATGGAACAATTCCATTGCAACTCTATGAACCACGACCTGTTCCTGGTTCATTAACGATTCACGAAGTTGTGTCATCATGCTATAAGAATTATCCATCTCAAAGTATTGCCTCTTCAGCTCAGAAGAAAGAGAACTGAGAATGAATGATTTAACCTTTAAATCATCATCTTTCCATTTACGAAAAGTCTCAATCTCTTCAGGTGATGCATCTTCAAATATAGCAATGGGTAATGGACCTTCCAAGATATATCCCAGCTTTTCGGATCCGAGGACAATCCTCAAATCCATATAATAGTCCGTAAAGTTTTCCCCACCCTTAAGCTTATTCGTATCAAGTATACGAGCAAATAGGTTGTTCAAAGGTACCGCCATCGCAGATCTATCAAATAAATAGCGAATAAATGATTAGTAGATAAAACAGTTTCATATAATATCATAAAAAATTAAATAGATCCTGAATTTTTAATCTAAAAATGCCTCTCCCATTATTTCATGCAAAACTATAATCCCCAGACAGAATACAAAACATGTGATAATCAAATCAAATATAATAGTGAAAGGTGGATTCCCATGAGTATATTTCAGCTCACAGCTTTGACACGTTCTCGTCTACGTATATTCATTAGGTAGACAACTCATTGTCGATCACTCAATAGTGACTCCTGGGATTTCGGTCCTGGTCGTTTCTCGTTGTGACAGCTTTGGCACGTTCACAAGGAGGTGTACCAAAGTTAAACTTGTCAATGATAAATTCAAGATACTTGCGTAACCCTGACAGCTTTGGCACGTTCAGGATTTCACTTTCGCTTGAATTTACCTAATATCAAAATATATCCAGTACATATATATTCCTACCGGCAATATCCTCACAACTTTGGCACGTTCTTGGATATAGTCGTATATTATTTATCCATAAGCGGTATTGACAAGATTGACCAAGTAACATGCATCAAATACATATTAAATATAAAACCTCATTTACAAATAGGGATTTTTCCACAAAAGATGATTTTACTTTATTTAATCAAATTAAATAAACACATGCATGCATAAAGTAAAGATTAAATTAAACATTAAATTTATAGGCATAATCATATCTAGTGTTCAGAATCAGACTCGCTCTGATACCATTTTGTTGGGGGGTTTTTAGGGGCAAATCCGGGTAAACGCAGCAGAACGCGGAAAATCAAAATTTTTCGATTTCAATAATTTTCTCAGGTAACTAAAATAAAAATATTTATTCTAATACCTCAATACTCAAAAATTGAATTTTTTACCCAAAATTCAGATTACTTCATTATTGCCGAATGACCCCTCAAAGTTTGCATTTTGTTCATTTTGGTCCTCAAATTGTCAAATAAAATTTTAAGTGAGTCAAAATCAATCCCAAAATGATTTATATATGTCCCATACATCAAAATAAAAATTTCAAAAAAAATTCAAAATTTTTTTACAATTGCCGAGAGGTCTCTTAATTTTCCAATATTTACATTTTGGTCCAATCTTGTTCAAAACAAGTCAAGATGAAATCCAATCAACACCAAATTTAATATACATCATATATACATCATTATACAAAACATATATGAAAAGCCTCAAATTTGGAAAGGGTAAGAATCCTAATTTTACAAATTCTTCAAATTGAATAAATTAACCAAAATTAAACAAATTCAACACTTTAATTCAATCTTCACAACACCAATTAAGTCTCACCACTTTGAAACAACACAAGAAAAATTCTAGGTCATCAATGAGTGGCCTAACAACTCTAGAATGACAACTTGATTATAAAGTAATCAAAAGACAGCTTAATAACCAATTATAAGCGTACTTTAATTAATATACAAACAAACATCCTTTAAAGAGTAGAGAAAATTCCAAGCAACACATGTTGAAGCCAAGAATCATAGAAATAATTTTTTAATTGAAGAAAGTTAGAAGAACTTACAAAATTCCAAGTTTTGCTTAAGGTTTCTCTTTTTTTCTTCAACTTTTTCTCTCAAACGTTCTTTGTAATATGTTATGGTGGCTTAACCTAATGAAAGAAAAATGAAACAAAATAATATATACTTCCCACTTGCCTTGGCCGAATTTTGGAAGCAATAATATCTAGATATTTTTTTTTTTTGTTTCAATTTACTTTAGCTTAGTTTACTTGTTGTAATTGATCACTACAACATTTAATGTATTACAACAAGTCAAACCAATCATATAAAGCCATTTCCTAATGTAATCAAAACTTAAGATATTTACATTTTTAATTGCTTTAATTATTTAACAATTAAATAATTAAATAATTATTTAAATATAAATATTTTTAATATATTTATTATATTTACTTTAAATATTCAAATACATATATATAAATGATTTATGTCAAATATCACAATTTGACATTTAATTAATGTGTATTTAATAAAATCATTCATTAAATACAAATACACATTAATTAGGAAATGACTATTAGGTCCCTTTTCGTGTATCTTTCGTTTAACCGTTAAAAGATTTATAAATAATCAATATTATTCATAAAAGTTGCCCTAGTGCTCTACGAGTATATTTCCTTAGTGAGACTCTATAGGTTCAGACATATCCGTCAGGAAATCTAATTTTGTGTCCATAATCTACCCACCCGTAAATTATGACGAACACAGATAAACTCATTGAACCATGCAGGTCAAAGTCATTGCATATGTATAATCCATCCATCACAAATATCCAGATTATTCTAGAGATATAGATATAAATGTCAAATCTCTATAGATATAATCACGTCGAAGTTTCTATTAACAATCTCTTAATGACACTTAGAACTAACTTCTACAGTGTACCACGGGCCCATGCATTTAACAGATCGCTAATTCCATATTGAATACATATGCTCTATGCACAGAACTGACAGATCCTTTCTTGATACGAATGAGATATCTTGAGCATCAGTCCACACCCAACGAACAGGCGGAGGTTTGATCTAAATAGATTGGTGATGTGACTGTCATCAAAGTATGGAGGATAACTCATATATCCACAGTGGTATCTTAAGTCAAAGAATCACTATGCTCACTCAACCCGAGAAGATTCTTATTGATGTTGGTGTACCATTTATTAAGAATCTTCGGTGAGTCGTTCAATGTTTATCCATACAGGTCACTGAACCATACATGTCGAAGTCATTGCATACGTATAATCCATTCATCACAGATATCTGGATTATTCCAGAGATATAGATATAAACGTCAAATCTCTATAGATATAATCACGTCGATGTTTCTATTAGCAATATCTTAATAACATTTAGAACTAAATTCTATAGTGTACCACGGGTCTCATGGATTTAACAGATTGCTAATTCCATATTGAATACCTATGCTCTGTACACAGAACTGACATATCATTTCTTGATACACACATGATATCTTGAGTATCAGTCCACACCCAACAAACAGATGGAGGTCTGATCTAAATAGA
Source organism: Zanthoxylum bungeanum (assembly GCA_019454045.1). Taxonomy (NCBI): domain Eukaryota; kingdom Viridiplantae; phylum Streptophyta; class Magnoliopsida; order Sapindales; family Rutaceae; genus Zanthoxylum; species Zanthoxylum bungeanum. Next base: position 68,316 of record SKCR01014310.1, on the reverse strand, counting down.
TCGGTGACGTGACTGTTATCAAAGTGTGGAATCCACAGTGGTATCTCAAGTCAAAGATTCACTATGCTCACTCAATTCGAGAAGATTCTTATTGACGTTGGTGTACCATCCATTAAGAATCTTTGGTGAGTCATTCAGTGTTTATCCACTATAAACACCTACACGTCTATACGAGTCTCCAAGACTCATGGTTCATTGAGAAACCATTGGAATCTAAGATTCCAATATATGACATGTACCAGTCTCAACGAGTTTACTTTACTGACCAAGTAGTGTAAACCTTTACCAGGAACTGTCTAAGAATGACAACGTCATGATACAACTCAATGTCAGTTGCGACGCTTTTGCAACAATATCATAACTAATCATTCAAAGGTCATTTACGTCTTTATAATGTAAAAAGAGATGTTATATAATAGAAACTGTTTATTTTATTCATAATAAAATGTTACATAAGTATTTATAGGGAAATACATAAGAAAATTGGTGATCAGAGCACTAACCCTAACAGAAAGAACATGAAATGACATGAGTATATAAATGTGACCTATAAGTATAAAATGTCCTACAAGCATGAAATCATAATCTAAAAGTGTAACCGTGACTTGAAAACATGATGCTAGAACATGACATGACTATTTAACTTAAATTACTCTATTTACACTATTATTTATGTGTTTAACTTGACATATTCATGGCGTGATAGGAGAATGTTAAAAAAATATGTTTCCAACTTAATTTATATGTTTTATTATATATATTCTCATATTATGAGAGTCATTTGTTGTTGAACCAAACCACCCAATCCATGGTGGTTTGGATTTAATCTAATGTGTTCATGAATCATGTCTTCATCTACTTTTCTAAGCATGACTATTGGTCTAAATTAAGTAAGCTTGAAATCACGACATGGATGCAAACCGAAATGTATGTAGGGATTATAATGCAAACAGAGCTTTAAACCATTTAAATCTTGGTACTTTGTCAGTCTGCGAATCTTGTCTAGAAGGAAGGATGACCAAGAAACCTTTTACTGGAAAAGGTATAAGAGCCAGTCAACCACATGAGCTAAAACCATCAGACATTTGCGGACTGATAAATGTAAGAGCTCGTGGTGGTTATGAATACTTCGTCACATTTGCCGATAATTATTTAAGATATGGGTACATTTACCTAATGTAGCACAAGTCATATACCTTTGAAAAGTTCAAAGATTATCGTGCTGATGTTGAGAACCAATTAGGTAAGACGATCAAAACTCTATGATCTGATCGTGAAGGAGAATACCTTGATAGTGATTTCAAGGAATTCTTGGTTGAGCATGGGATAATATCCCAACTCACAGAACCTGGAACACCACAGAAGAACGATATTACAGAGAGGAGAAATCAGACCTTGCTAGACATGATGAGATCTATGTTTAGTTACAGTTCACTGCCTAGTTCATTCTGGGGATATGCATTACAAACAGCGATGTATATCCTTAATGTAGTTCCATCTAAGTTTGTTCCTAAGACTCATTTAGAGTTTTGGAGTGGTCGTAAAGCTAGTTTATAACATTTCCGCATATGGAGGTGTCCAACACGTCCTTAAATAAGACTACAAAGTTAGAGCCACGTTCTCATGTGTGCCTATTTGTAGGCTATACTAAGGAGACTAGGGGTGGGTTCTTTTATATTTCGAAAGATAATAAAATGTTTGTGTCAACAAATGCTACATTTCTTGAGGAGGACTATATGAGGGAGTTCAAACCTCGAAGTTACTCAAGGAGTTACTTGCTAGTTCGACCAACACACCATTATCAATAATAGTTGACAGAAACATAACACCTTCTACATCTCAACGTCAGATGTAAGTATATCAGTGTAGATGATCTATTGACCTATCGTAGTGCAATGGATGATTCTGATAAAGAAGAATGGCTCAAAGCCATGAACCTCGAGATGAAGTCAAGAACTCCAACTCAGTCTGGGAACTTATAGACCAACCTGAATGGGGTAATAGCAAAAGGTTTGCAAGCTGTGAGGAGACTTTCTCGCAAGTAACCATGCTTAAATATATCTGTAGTCTTCTCTCCATTGTCGTATATTATAACTATGAGATTTGGCAGATGGACATCAAGACTGCATCCTTGAATGGAAATCTTGATGAGTGTATCTATATGGTACAACCAAAGGGGTTCGTAGCCCAAGATTAATAGCAAAAGGTTTGCAAGCTGCAAAGGTCCATTTATTGACTTAAGCAGACATCTCGATCTTGGAAAATAAGATTTGATACCATGATCAAGTCTTATAATTTTGAGTAGAACGTAGATGAGCCTTGTGTATACAAGCGCGTCATTGATGAAAAAGTAGTTTTTCTCATTTTGTACGTCGATGATATTTTACTCATTAGGAGTGATGTAAAAATATTAACGAACATGAAATACTGGTTAGTTACAAAATTCCAAATGAAAGATTTAGGAGATGCCAGTTATGTATTTGGGATCCAGAATTTTCGGGATCGCAAGAGACGGCTGTTAGCAATGTCTCAAACATCCTATATCAATAAGATTCTTGTGCGATTTGGGATGAAGAATTCCAAGAATGGAATTTGCCTTTCCGACATGGAGCTCATTTATCAAAGGAACGGTCTACTAAGACACCTCAAGTATTTGAGGAAATGAGACATATCCCATATGCCTCAGTAGTTAGTTGTCTCATGTATGCTTTGATATGCACGAGACTGGACATCTATTTTACAGTGGGACTAGTCAGTAGGTTTCAGTCTAACTCAGGATTAGATCATTGGGTGGCTATGAAACATATTCTGAAGTATCTAAAGAGAACGAGAAATTATATGCTTGTGTATTCGGGTGAGGATATGATCTTTAAGGGGTATACAAACTCTGATTTTTAGTCGGATGTCGATTTTAGGAAATCAACATCTGGATCAATGTTTACCCTAAAAGGCCGAGTATATAGCACCTTGTAAAGTAGTTAAGGAGGCAGCCTGGCTCCAGAATTTCTTGGGAGATCTGAAAGTTATTCCAGATATAGATAAACCACTCATACTTTATTGCGATAATAGTAGTGCAATGGTGAATTCCAAAGAACCAAGAAGCCATAAAAGGGGAAAGCATATAGAGAGAAAATATCATCTTATCAGGGAGATAATGTAGAGAGGAGATGTTTTTGTCACAAAAATTACATCCGCATAGAACTTGGCTGATCTATTTATAAAGACCTTGTCAACTAAAGTGTTTGAAGGTCACCTAGAGGGTCTAAGATTATGTGACATGTACCATTTGCTCTAGTGCAAGTGTGAGATTGTTAGGATATATGCCATAGAGCTTCATGTAATGTAAACAGAATAATTTGTTATGAAATAAAAGATGCATTGTTCATTTATCAATTGTTTTTTATTTGAATCGCATATTTTAAATTATCATGTTTACCATTGATTAATTATATACCTTCAGACGTATTGTCTAAGTGTTATACACAAGATGATTTAAGTATGGAGTTAGTCATCTAAAATAGTCCATAGGGAGAAAACAATACGAGTACTTTGTTTGTGGTTTATCTTTAGATGCGGTCCATTCTATAATTCTATGATGACCTTGATCCAGGATCATTCATGTGGTGACATGAGAGTGGAGGTACCATATATGATGTGATCATATAAGACTGAACCCAAATAGAAATGATTTTGAGGACATGTTTTGGTATGTGACTGGGGATGTTTTACATAGATATGAAGTTCACTCCTTCTTGCAAGAAGTATGTGAGTATATTTCTTAAGGATTGATTCGGTAATTAAACGATTAGAGCGCTCAAGTCTTTCTATTATTAATAGAAAGATTTTTATTCATAATGGTTATGAATAAATCGTTCATTAGAGAATCAATGGTACTTAAGCTAAAAATAATTAGAGAGGTCTAACAGATATTTTGACTCGATACTAATTATGAGATACTCGTAAAGGGTTAATGTTGGACAATTATGACTCATAGCATCACTATTTGTACAGAACATTGTTTTGTTGTATAAATTAACTATGTGACAAAGGAAATTGCTTTTTTATCATTTGTAATTGGATTACCGGGATATATAAATGATAAAAGTCCATATGATTAGTTCCGAATTAATAAGATATGAGACAATATTAATCCACTAAGGTTTAATCATTAAAATATCCCTAGTCGTAGTATTATCGAGATTGGACATCGATAATACGGAATAGACTAGTATTGCACTTGTGCGTGTTATGGGAGCATAACGTCATAGTTCTCATATATTTGGGTATTGTATACTCATGCAAGTGTAATAGGAGGTTGTGTTTACCGATGGTACGGAAACAGCTTCGCTATGGATAGACCCCTCGGAATTCCATTGGTAGTATGACTATGTGTCTATGGAAGTCTGAATCAGGGTAGGTGTATTTGGTCTTAACCTGAGAATTGCATCACTAATAGTTGAGACAATCAATATACTTTGGTTTTGGTCGTCCAGGGCTTAACAGGTTCTGTGTACGCCTCTTCTGGGTATATTGAGAATCGTAATGTATTGGGTGTAATGTCAAGATGGAAGTATCACTCCAGTCTTATGGAGATGATGATCATGCAGGATACGGAACTAGTACTCTTATATACTGCAGTCATCAGGATAATATGACTAGGTCATGCTTGGAGCAACTTCCATGGAGGCAAAGTTTTGAACTTCTCTTCAACATCCAACCGAGCATTGTAAGTATTTTCCGCATTCTTACTTTGTTGTATTCACATGATTTCTTGCTTAATTGATCTTGGTTTGACCTAGAAAACCCAACAGTTAATCCATATGTAATGACTATATCGATGAACTTCGACATAGTTTGACTTATATAATATATCTATGTCAAGGAGAGTGCAACTTAGGATTTTTAGTGGAATAACTTGAATTTAATAATTCGAAATATTTAATTAATATTACGGGATTATTGGAGCTTGGAACTGTAGATCCATTTGGTCGCCATGCTAGCTCGATATACTGTAGCAAATTATATGTAATTATATAGTCCATATTATAAGCTCACATATATTATTAAAATGATTAATAATAGATTTGTCACACATAGAACTTATATTAATTTTAATATAGGATATTTATTTAATGTTAATAATTATAAGATAATCACTTAACATTTTATATTTTTAGATATTGTAATTATTAAATTATATATTTCATATAATTAAGTTTTGGAAACAAATGAATTTAAAATTTGATTTTAAATTCACATCTTTATTAAGATGGAAGTTACAATATTTAATTTGGGAAATTGATTTTGTCTTTATGAAGATATTTAAAAAATTAAAGATTTCCTTTTTACAAGGCCTCTTGGCCGAATTTTGCATAGGTAGGGTAAGAGTTTTGGTTATTTTTTTTAGATAACCTAAACTATAGATATAGATAGGAAAAGTATTTTCCTATTTACCATAATCTCATTCCAAGAAACCCTAGTCACCATTGTTCCTAGTTTTCTCTCGAGAGTTGAAAGAAAAAGAAAGAACAAGAAAAGAAAAAATAATTTGTGTGATAACTTTTCTCTAAAGAGTTTAAAGATCAAGATTGTGAGTGAAGCCCACACTTCGTTTTGTTGGTAACGAGTCATAGCACGGAAGATCAATCGGTGTTGACGTAAAAATATTTTTACTTCTCATCTTGCAACACTCGGCAGTGAGCAGAAAAATCTGTTCATTGCTGCCACTTTAATCACTTGTTTCTGCTATGATTATGTTGTGATTTTGTCCATAATTTTTTAGAACACAAAGGACAATTTTATGGATATTTTAGGACTTTTCTGGAGTCATTATTTTGTCGAAAATAGTGGCAAAAAAAATCAACGAATAGGCAGCACAAAAATAACGAGCTGTGCGTTCATAAAATGGTGTTTTTGGTGTGCAAAATAGTCCAGTTTTTGGGCTGCTGTTCGGAGCAGGAAAAATCATCAAAAACATAAGCAAGACAAGTCCAAAGAAGCTGGACAGTTTCGGATAAAAAGTGGCAAAGGCAGAAAAAAATTTCAAGGTCGATCATGGCGCATAACATGCTTCCGCCGCGCGGAAAACCGTATTCTACACTATGTCTGGCCGATTTTTTTATTTTGAGAAATACATTAGGTCGGACATTAATCAGGTACGTGATTCCAATAATTTAAAAATTGTACGCTCGCTGACAGCTCGATGCATGTCCGGTTGGATATTTATTTCGAATATATATCTGGCTGGATATTAATCAGATCTCATGATTCTAATAATTGACAATCTGCACACTCTTTGACAACTTGTCATATATCCGACTAGATTTAAGGTTACAATATATATATCTAGACATATATTATGGAAGTTGGCTAGATATAGGTGATGTCCAGTCAAGACTTGACTATTTTCTGAATTCTCTAGAGTTCCATTCTCTTTCGGTATTCGTCCTTGCAACTTTCAGAATCTTCGTGTGATGCCACCATAAGAGACTCGTCATCTGGTTTTGTCAGGTCAGGTTATGGCATAATGCTTTCACGTTACCTTTCACATTACACTCCCAAGTATGCTTTCATGCCTATATAACATGTTGCATTTGTAGATTCTGCTTGTGTGTTCATATTTCGAAAACATTTCATGTCTACAAGGAAAGTCAAATATATTCATACCACCATTATCTAGTCGTCCCTTCAAGTTTAGCGAGCCCGAGATCGATCATGTTGCCTCATGAGGCACTGATCATGTAACACCCCGGTAACTCCGACATGAACTTCGATGACTATTTCGTTATGTGTGATGTAATAATACATGATATAAATCATGCTCGAGTGTGAATGTACTTACATGATCATTTTTGGACAATCGGTAAATCGTTTGCAGTTCTAGTACGAAATTATTTTCCTGTCCTGTACCAGATAAATTTCGATATTTTAGCCATAACAAGAGCTACTGATGTCCACTTTTAGTGATTGTTACATAGTCGGAAAGCTCAGATAATTATCTACAACTTTTATGTTAAATATTTTTCCAAATTTAGATCAGAATCAAGTCAACATCGAGCACTTTTCTAGATGAACAGTATAGCCACGAATTTAAGCATTTTTAATATGTGAAAAATTTATAATATTATTTTATTCTTTAATATCTCTCTCTTACTATACAAAGACAGTCCTATTCATTATCTTCTATAGCTCTTTCATGATTTTTTGAGAGGAAAAACAATAAGAGATGAAGCTCCCTCACTCTCTCACGTCAACAAGCATTTTGGAGTCTCTCCAAGCCCAATCCAAGCCAAGTAAGCATATTTCCCTCTTTTCCCTCTCTAGTTCGAATTCTTCATGCCCTAAACATCATCTGTTGACGGCAGATTTCGGTCTCAGGGGCAATATTGGAATATTACTCCCGAGACAATCCTCCCTCAATAGTGAATTTGTTCGGTTATTGGGGAACCAAAAACAAACTTAGCAAAAGACAGATAAATACACCAATCGACAATGAGATTTAACGTGGTTCAGCGGATCAGATCCAACTTACGTCCACGGGCACAAAACGGATGATACTTTTATTACTGAGATATTCTCCTCTGATATCTCTTGTGTTTACAAGTCTGATGATAATGATCTTGATCTTGATTCTCATATTGATTCTGATCCCAGCTCTACCTTGCTCTCCACTTGTTCCCCTTATGCACACTCTACCCTTCTATTTATAATAGTGTAGAAATCAGATTCCTTCTCCTACAAGAATTTCCTAGTTGGAACTATTCCATTTTCCCATAAGGATTCCTAGTCAAAACTATTCCCTTTTCTCATAAGGATTCCTAATCAAAACTACCTTTACTTTTTTTATCCTACTAGGACTCTGACTCACCAGTTTTCCCCATGAAAATAGGATAATTTGTCGTCTTATCCGCAAGAATAAGGTGTCATCTTCCGGAGCACGCCTCGCCATATGCTCGGTCTTCATGAGGTCGGTCATAATGGTCATTTGAGCTGAGAATGCTGTTATCGATCTTATAATGCCCGGTCATCCGATCTTATGTGGTCGGGTTATAGATCATAAGTGCTCGGACCAAAACTCATGTGGTCGGGTCGGTATTAATGATCTCGATCAAGAAGGGAGTTACCCTTTTACCCCTGTTGTGCTGCTTAAATATCATAGTGCCTAAAAAACACCATCAACATCTATCCCCTAGTTCTCGGTAACAACGAGTTTGTGAGTTGATGCCGGGAACTATAAAAAAAGATGGTGTGTCAATGAATCCGTCGGTGGTCACTCCAGGAACCGCAGAGAAAAATGCCTTGGCTGCAAATCTGGTCCTTCCTGCCACCTTCATGTGCTCAGTCAATGAGGATCTCGATATCTACCTGTGGAGAAAATGCTTTGCCCTTATGCTGATGACGATCGACTCGGTGAGACGTAACCCGACCCCGAGCTGAGAAGAATATTTGGCTCTGGGGGAATGTCACCTCCCCAGACCAATAGAGGGCCGACCATGGGGGAGATGCTCCGATCCCATGTCGATGATAAGTTTCTCGGTGGGACGTATCCCGACCCCGAGCTGAAGAAAGACTTGGCTCTGGGGGAATATTACATCCCCAGTCCAAAGAAGCCGACTCGGTGGGACATAACCCGGCCTCGAGCTAAAACAAACACTTGGCTCTGGGGGAATGTTACATCCCCAGTCCAAAGAAGCCGACTCGGTGGGACGTAACCCGACCCCGAGCTGAAAGAAAGACTTGGCTCTAGGGGAATGTTATATCCCCAGTCCAAAGAAGCCGACTCGGTGGGACGTAACCCGACCCTGAGCTGAAAGAAAGACTTGGCTCTGGGGGAATGTTATATCCCCAGTCCAAAGAAGCCGACTCGGTGGGACGTAACCCGACCCCGAGCTGAAAGAAAGACTTGGCTCTGGGGGAATGTTACATCCCCAGTCCAAAGAAGCCGACTCGGTGGGACGTAACCCGACCCCGAGCTGAAAGAAAGACTTGGCTCTGGGGGAATGTTACATCCACAGTCCAAAGAAGCCGACTCGGTGGGACGTAACCCGACCTCGAGCTGAATAAACCATAAGGCCTTGACGGAACAAAATCCAGCCCCGAGCCGAATAACCAAGCGGCCTCGGTGGAACGAAATCCTGCCCCGAGCCGAATAAACAAGTGGCCTCGGCGGAACGAAATATATCCCCGAGCTGAAATAAAAATTGATATCGGCGGTACAAGAGCAGACCCGAGCCGGAAAGAAATATCGGTCTCGGTGGTACAAGAGCAGACCCGAGCCGGAAAGAAACATCGGTCTCGGTGGTACAAGAGCAAACCCGAGCCGGAAAGAAACATTTGTCTTGGCGGTACAAGAGTAGACCCGAGCCGAAAGAAACATCGGTCTCGGCGGTACAAGAGCAGACCTGAGCTGGAAAGAAACATCGTTCTCGGCGGTACAAGAGCAGACCCGAGCAGGAAAGAAACATCGGTCTCGGCGGTATAAGAGCAGACCCGAGCCGGAAAGAGACATCGGTCTCGGCGGTACAAGAGCAGACCCGAGCCGGAAAGAGACATCGGTCTCGGCAGTACGAGAGTAGACCCGAGCCGGAAAGAGACATCGGTCTCGGCGGTACTAGAGCAGACCCGAGCCGGAAAGAGATATCCTTCTCGGCGGTACAAGAACAGACCCGAGCCGTAAAATATATATCAACAAAACGGACTCGGCGGTATAAGAGCAGACCCGAGCCGTAAAACAAATATCAAAACCATTGTTAGAGCCATAACAAACAAGCATAATCAAATGTCAACCTAAGTCAGAAGAGGTTTTACTCACCTTTTTGGGGATCTGTTGCCTTTCTTGCAACTCTACGAGGGTCACTACAATCAATGCTCTTCTTAATACATCCTTTCTTCATCTCAGCATTCCACGCATCCGACCGGATGACTTCCGCTATCAACTTGGTCGACCTCAAAAGCCGAATGGTCTATGTACACACTGAGATAGCCTTCATTCACCAAGTCTTCCACATGCTCCCGCAGGTCTCTGCACCCATTCGTGGCATGTCCCCTTACGTCATGGTAGATACAGTATGCCCTACTATTTCCCTCCTCAATCGGGAATCTCCTCAAATTAGGCTCGGCCAACAGACCTTTATCCTGGATTTCCTGAAATATCTGGTGAAATCCCTGACGATCGGTGATTTCCATCTTCTGCCATCGTCTTACTACGCGAGCTGCTTTTTGTTGAGTTCCCCACAGACGGCGCCAACTGTTGACGGCGGATTTCGGTCTCAGGGGCAATATTGGAATATTACTCCCGAGACAATCCTCCCTTAATAGTGAATTTGTTCGGTTATGGGGGAACCAAAAGCAAACTTAGCAAAAGACAGATAAATACACCAATCGATAAGGAGATTTAACGTGGTTCGGCGGATCAGATCCAACCTACGTCCATGGGCACAAAACGAATGATACTTTTATTACTGAGATATTCTCCTCTGATATCTCTTGTGTTTACAAGTCTGATGATAATGATCTTGATCTTGATTCTCATATTGATTCTGATCCCAGCTCTACCTTTCTCTCCACTTGTTCCCCTTATGCACACTCTACCCTTCTATTTATAATAGTGTAGAAATCAGATTCATTCTCCTACAAGAATTTCCTAGTTGGATCTATTCCCTTTTCCCATAAGGATTCCTAGTCAAAACTATTCCCTTTTCTCATAAGGATTCCGAATCAAAACTACCTTTACTTTTTTTATCCTACTAGGACTCTGACTCACCAGTTTTCCCCATGAAAATAGGATAACTTGTCGTCTTATCCGCAAGAATAGGGTGTCATCTTCCGGAGCACGCCTCGCCATATGCTCGGTCTTCATGAGGTCGGTCATAATGGTCATTTGAGCTGAGAATGTTGTTATCGATCTTATAATGCCCGGTCATCCGATCTTATGTGGTCGGGTTACAGATCATAAGTGCTCGGACCAAAACTCATGTGGTCGGGTCGGTATTAATGATCTCGATCAAGAAGGGAGTTACCCTTTTACCTCTGTCGTGCTGCTTAAATATCATAGTGCCTAAAAATACCATCAACATCATCACTTTTGAATTTATGGCAAGGTCTAGGTTTTCACGGATCATTTTATTTTATTGATTGAGCATGATAGGATGTTCTTAGATGCATTTAGTGGCTTTAGATCATGGCTTGAGCATTGATTTGATGAGAACTCAAAACCTAATAAATGACTTACCTTGGCCGAATTCTAGGCCTATTGAAGGAGGGGAATTTTTATGTTTGAAAGGAACTACAAGCATGAATTAGTGTCTGGGGCAATGTTTTAGCATGGGTTATACTTAAATTTATTAGATTATTTTGAGTTTGGAAATGAGAAAGCTTGTCCAAATCTTGATGTAGAAGGAGGAGCTTGATTTTGTTTGATTTTGGGGATGTGGACATATGTATGGCATTTTTAGAATGGGAACTTATTATAGTGCTGATGGAGACTTAACTTAGAAACGATAATATATAGTTAATGGTTTATATTGATGAGTAGTGTTAAGGCCGTGTTTTTGTGTAGAGAATAGTTTGATGCGTGTGGTAGTAGCTTGAGCATTGTGAGTTGATGAGGGTATAAACATGTACTAGTGTTGGTGTGTGTTGGCCGAATAGGTTTTTTGAAGGAAGTGTTGAAGTTGTATTGGTGTTGTGCATATAGGAGATGAACTTAACCTTGATGTTGGAGTTTTAATTCTTTATTAATAGAATGATTCGGGTTGAGTGCCATTTGATTGGTTTCTTAATGCTTGGGTTTTATTGTAGTTTTTGGCCGAGTATGTAATGTTTGTGAAGAATGTAGTTGTGGTGTTGTGTGATGGCAAGTCTAAAATAAATGTTTCATGTGGTGATGTTAAACATATGTGTGTATATTATGACTAGAAGAATGATGTTAGGATTTGTTGAACTAGATTAAGGGAATGTTGGCCGTTTGGCGTGTAGCAAGATGAATGTTGTATTATTGATGTTTGAGCAAGAGTTTGGTGATGAATGATGTGTGAATTAGTTAATGGTGATGCAAGAGAAGATATAGTCATGAACCTAGAATGAAGTTTGCTTGAGTTAGCTATAGCTGCGTGTAGATAAGTTGTAGCAAGGCATAACAAAGTGGATGTAAGATTTCTTACATTTTAAAGGATTAAGGTATTTGCACGACCATTGAATTCATTGTTAAGAATTATTCATGTTGACACGTTTGTTAGCTCACTTGAGTTAGAATGGTCATAAGAACCTAACTTTTTTAGTTAATAAACACTCAAATATCATTCATGCATAATATTAGAAGCTTAAGTCTCTTCGACTTCTAACCACATGTAAGTTCCTAGTTTGTTGATAGTATGTAGGATCTCAATGTCACGAGGTCTGCCGAGCAGAAGACTCCATCCCAGTCTGTGAGTGAATGTTACTTTTCCATTATGTATCTGAATATATTTTCCAGACTTACGTTTCATATTTTAGGACGCTGTTTTTATATGCTCAGTAAAATATTCTAATCATTATTTTTGTTTACAGATTTCAGTTACGAATAGTTTTATAACATAAGAGTTTATATTTGTTTTACTTAGTATATACGACTCAAATTTCGTTCAGATGAGATTTATAAAAATTAGGAATATGGTTTTCAAACCGCAGTTTATGTCGTCCCCTTATCTTGAGCGTTCTGAGTTCGCTCATATTGCTTCATGGGGCGCTGATCAGCCCCATGAAGCCCAATAGCGGAAACAATATTCAGTTTCCCTTACCTACGCGATGCTAGGTCCCGTTAAGTATGTTTCACATCCCCAAACTGACACTGGTGAGACATTTCCATGATAGTAGGTTTCATAAATATGATTTCAGTACTTCCTAAATTTCTCAGTTTATTCTGATTTTGGATAAAAGAATATTTCTTTAAATTTTAAATTTTTATCTGAGTTCAAATATTTTATATTGTCTTCACCATAGCGTTCACTCACTAGGTCTTTCAAAAGATCTGACCTACGCACAGTTTCTTATGTTTGCAGGTTCACTTCAAGTCAGATGTACTTTAGATCTCAGAATTTAGTTATTCAGAATCGGAGAAAATGAAGAACAGCTGCAGTCATACAGTTGAAGAGTCATGCATCATGGGTCTACATTTTATGCCATGTAATAGTTCATAAAATTGAATTTGTATAGCGTATTCATTCGGATTATGTAAATATAGTTATAATATTTATATGTGTATGTATGGTTTAAATGTGATGATGGAGCATTAATATACAGGTCATGCTTATCTTCATGTACATTAGTTAAGATAGTCTCATAATTTATAAGTTTTATCATGTGTATTATTATAGAATACACAGGCTTTACATGAGTAAGTCATAGCTGTTGGATAATTATGATCCATAGCATCACTATTTGTACAGAACATGGTGTTGTTGTACAAATTAACTATCTGACAAATGAAATTGCTCTTTATCATTTGTAATTGGATTACCTGGATATATAAATGATAAAAGTCTTTATGATTAGTTCCGGATTAATAAGATATGAGACAATATTAATCTATAAAGGTTTAATCATTAAATATCCCTAGTCGTAGTATTATCGAGACTGTACATCGATAATGCGGAATAGGCTAGTATTACATTTGTGCATGTTATGGAAGCGTAACAGCATTGTTCTCATATATTTGGGTATTGGATACTCATGCAAGTGTAATATGAGGTTCTGTTTACCGATGGTACGGAAACAGCTTCGCTTTGGATATACCCCTCGGAATCCCATTGGTAGTATGACTATGTGTCTATGGGAATCCGAATTATGGTAGGTGTATTTGGTCATAACCTTAGACTTGCATCGCTAATACTTGTGACAATCAGCATACTTTGGTTTTGGTCGTCCGGGGCTTTAACAGATTCTGTGTACGCCTCTTCTGGGTATACTGAGAATCGTAGTGTATTGGGTGTGATGTCAAGATGGAAGTATCACTTCATTCTTATGGAGATGATGATCACGCAGGGATACAAAACTAGTACTCTAAGTGCTATAGCCATCGGGGAAGTATGACTAGGTCATGACATTCCGATCTTAAAGAGACTAGTTGCTAGTGATCCGATATATGCTTCGTACGGGGCAGACACAACTCCAGCCCCAAGCCTAGCATGTGACGTCCGATACTGGATCGTAATACGCAATACTACGTATACTACGCCTGACAAAGATCTTATATTCCGTGGAAGAATATTTCTGGAGAATTGGTTAGGCACGGTGCTTTGCTAGAAGCCAACCATGTCTTGTAAATCGGTCAAGACGTGGTACTGGGTACGCACGTATTCGGATAGTCCGATGACCGTATTTACTGCCAACATATCCAGAGATCTCTTGGGTCGCATCCCAAAGATTCACCGATGATATTTGACTCGAACAATATTAATATTGGATTAATTATGAGAGAGAAAATTAATCTGGGGTTAATTATCAAGAGAGAAAATTAATCTGGGATTAATTACGGCAATAATTAGTCTGAGAATTAATTATCAGAGAAAGAATGAATCTGAGATTAATTGCGTTGAGAATTTATCTGGGATTAAATTCATCGAGGAGAGAAAACGCGATTAATTTGGAATTAATCGATAAAATAAATTTAATGATGAAATTAGATTTTACTATTTAATTTATTTAATTGGGCTAAAATAATATATAAATATATTAAATGAAATCGGATTTCAACGGGGAATTAAATTGGATTTTAATTCTAGCGAACGAATTAATTTAGAATTATTTCGTAAGCGACTTAATAATAATTTTGCGAGTCATTATTATTTAATTAAATTGGATTAATTAAGTCACGACGAAAATTTCGTTTAATCGGATTAAACGAACCGGGACCAAATTGTGTTGTGTAAGCCAACCAAATTTTGAATTTAAATTGGATGGGATCCACAACTCACATCACTTGTCAACTTGTGATGTAAGTGGTTGGCAATAAAGCAAAGTGGATTGATACACATCATACCTACCAAATAAATATAATTAATGGATTTTTTGGAAAAATCTTATTAATTTTTTTTATTTCTCTCTCCTTGGCAGCGTGGTCACTGCCTTCTTCCTTTTATTTTTGGTTGAAAGCAATTTTTTGCTTTACTTTAGAAATTAAAAAATGCTAGTGGCCACTGCTCTCTAGTTTAGAGAAGGCCGAATGAAAGAAAGCAATTTTGCTTTCTCTCTGAATTGGCAATGATAAAAAAAATGCATATGGCCTTTGATTTTCTTTTTTCCTTTTGAAGATGGCCGAATGGCCTTATGAACAAAAGCAATATGCCGATTGCTTCCCTCTCTCTTGGGTAAATTTGTTTCTCCTTGGGAGATAAAATTTGTTCCATTTTGTTCTTGCTAGAACATATGGGAGTCAAATGATGGTGATAGGGATACTCACCCATGAGCTTGGAAGCTTCAAAATCCATAGAAATTTTTGAAAGTCAAAGCCGATCAATGTAAGTTTATTCCGCAAACTTCTTGATTTATTCACACACTAATCACGCTTAGAGATCCAGTGGCATGTCTAGGACACTTACATTGGTATCAGAGCGAGATCTAAGCTTGATTTATTTTTTAGGGTTTATGGACTTTAATTTGGGATTTTTGGCTTGGAGCTTGATTTTACCTAAATTGATTGTTGGGATATGTTTATATGATGTTCAATTGGATTTGTGCATTGTTGGAATTGTGTAAAATTGATTAGATTAATTTTCCCTAATTCCTACCCCGTGGCCGAAAATTACCCTAGATAGTTCATGGTGGAATTTTGGAAATTTGACAATTGGATGTGTTAAATAGCATGATAAAAATATTGAATGTTGGTTTAATTGGATTGAAATCAAATTGAATGATTTTTGTTGCCATTGCCGTGAACTTTGAAGCATGTTGTAGAATTGATTTTGCTTCAATTTGTGTTGGACATGAATTGGAAATGTCGAACATGAGTAAATTGGATTAATTAATGTTTTGGAAGTATTAGATTAATTAATTAATTATGTTAATTACACTTGAATTGAATTAATATATAATTTGAAACAATTTATTAATTTAATTGTTGTAATTGGGCTTAATGGGCTTGATTGAGCCAAGTTTGGTTTAGGATAATTGGTTGGATTCAATTGGGCATAAAACCATTTCCATAAAGTCCAAATATGACAATTGGGCCTTAAAATTTTATTTGGGCCTAATGGGCCTGAATTGATTTTGGCATAGGGTGATTCGTAATTGGGCATTGGCATCTTGGGTTTGATCCATAATGGCCAAAGCCCACGCCTAAAGAATTAATTAAAAGCCCATTGGACTTTAATTAAATAGTATTGGATACTAATTGGGCCTTTGAGAGCGATAAAGATTGGATTTGGAATCCAAGTCTTTAAGGCACATAAATAAGTGTAATTATTTAATTGGAATTAAATATGAATTAGTATTGGATACAATTTAAATTGGATTTAAAATTGTAGTTCGATATAATTCAAGAATACTTACTTTGAGTATTTATTCTTAAACGAGTTTGACTCGCTCAAATCAAATCGTTGTTTGAACATTAGATGGCATTAATTCAAAGATTAATTAATTGGATTAGATTGATTGATAACATGCTTTGTGTGAATACTTGGATGTATGTATGGATAATGTATATCGGATGGATATTAGAAGGGTGAGGGCAATTTTGGAAATTTTTGTAATAAATTTAGAATTTATTAAATTGGACCTGTCTGTCCAGCCTATTATCTCCTTATCTCATTGTATTTCTATTCTCACCAATTCCCCTCAATGTAAATGAGGTTTCTTTAGAAGTACTATGTAATTGGGTAGAAGTAAGAATAGCGCTAGCGAGAGAGAGAAAATGGAGAGATTTGTTCTAGGAACAATTTGTATCGTATATCCATCCGCATATCATTATTATTTTATTCGCGCCTTATTATGCTTTTAGAATGCATGCTTAAGGGTGTATGATAAGACCTAATTAAGGATAATAAATTGGTTGCCAAATCGCGACAAAAACCCTCATTTTATATTAAGCATTTTTCCTTCCATTGAGTGATTCTCTCTCAAGATCCAAGATTGACATTGGTTTGTTGGCCAAAGTCAAGACCTTTGTCCATCGCGGATGTGTTTGAACCACGAAAGCTTTGTTTCATATCGTACGTCTTGGGCAAGTTGTGATTTTTTGGCCAAAGTCAAGGTCACTTCTTGTTCTTCGACCTCGATTACGAAGCTTTCCACTGTCAATGGGTCGCGCTTAACTAGAATCATTAAGCTTGTTGAGCCAAAGCCAAAGCTTAGTTGATTTATTGGAAAAAATGTTAGAAAATATATTGGTTATATTGGCATATATTGGATATATGTTTCGGACTTGGAGGTCCACCTACTGGATCTAGGAATTGGATGAGATCCAATTTATTTTAGAGATCTACCTAGTTAAATTTTATACAACTTGTTGGCCAAAGTCAAGGTTGTGTATCTTTTAACGGGATCCTAGCCCACTAGGAAACTAGGTTTCTCGAGTACTCCACAAAGGGTTAGAGGCTCATCGAAAAATAGTGGGAGGCAAGTATTAAATTTACAATTTCGTTTAAATACTTGCCAATACGCGCTCATTTTATTTTTCGTCATTAATTATAAAGTATATTAGTTGGACTAATATTCAATTGTTGAATTAATTAAACAGCTAGACTGTATTCAAACTACTTCATTTGTAGTTGGTTATATAATTGGATTATGGTAATCAATACATTTGAATGTAACCGATCAATTGTAGTTGATTATATAGTTAGACTATAGTAATCATTATATTCGATTGTACCTGAAATCGTTGATTAGATAGTTAGACTATTACAATCAAGATGGCTAAAAGATTAGCGTTTAGAACATAATCTTGGGTGAAAATGTATTTAAACGGCTCTAATTTTCAGATTGGGGATAGAACTTCAGGATAGTCCTGTGAGCTGAGAAGTTATTCTATTTGATAGAGAAACCTCTCGAACATGAGCCCGGAGTTGAGTAAATAGTAGAACATGAGCTTAGGAAGACTCATTGTGATGATAACTTTAGTGCTCAATCCGTTATGCACAATTAGAGCTTCTTAAAAAGGACATATCCCAAGTTGTCTGCCTAAACTATGGTAAACGAGGTCACTAGAAGTGTGACTGCCGTATGGACAAGGCAGACATAAAGGAAGTGAAGGCAGGACAAGGCTCCGACTTCAAGAATGTTTGTTATAAACATGATCACTACTGGTTTTAAAATTGGATTTTTGATACTAAATGTGGTACATAAATATATGTACTGATGTGCGGGATCTGCTGATTAGCAGGATACTGGCTTAAGATGAGATCGACCTACAAGTCGGAAACGGGACGAGAGTCGTTGTTTTGGCCATAGAAACCTAAGTTTTGGAACTGCCTTTTGGGCATTTACTTAAATTAGGAGACTGTTATAATGTATCTAGTTTGACTAGGAACATTACCTTTGTATCTAGTTTAACCTGTTGCAGGTATACCTTTATATTCAGAACATTTGGTGTTTTGTTTAAAAAGATGATATTGAGATATACATATTAGATGTGAATAACAATATCTATATTTTGAATATAAATCAATCTCAAACATATAATATAACAAACAAAAAGATCAAACTGAATAAATATGTTGAGACTTAAAAATGGCATTGTTGTCTGAGACACATTAACAAGACTCGTATATCCACACTTTCGAAGAGTGGATACTAGGACAGATTTGATTCTAATTCAAATGATGTCTACGAATCTAGTTTATTAGGCAAAGTACCTAAAACACCTCTTACTTGGTAAAAGTACAAATGCCACCGATCTGTTATCCCTCGTTCATAGTGACGTAAGTGGGCCAATGTCTAGCTAGGCTAGAGGTGGACATGAATACTTCGTAACCTTTACGGATGTGGCATCTCGTTACGGTTATGTGTATCTTATGAAACACAAGTCAGAAACTTTTGAGTAATTCAAAGAGTTTCGACACGAAGTAAGAAGACAGACCGGTAAAAGTATTAAAAACATTACGGTCGGACCATAGTGTAAAATACTTAAACATATGAGTTTCAAGATTACTTGAAAAAGTATGGTATTCTTTCACAGTGGACTCCTCCCGGAACACCTCAATTTGACGGTGTGTCCGAACAGAGAAACCGAACTTTGTTGGACATGGTAAGGTTAATGATGAGTCACTCTGAGCTATCAATTTCCTTCTCAGGATACACATTAAACAGTGCAATATTTATTTTGAATAAGGTTCCATGAAAATCTGTTAGACATACTTCATATTAGATATGAACAGAAAAGAAACCGAGTTTCGCATTCCTGAAGATTTGGGGTTGCTGGGCACATTAAACGTTTTGATGGTACCAAACTAGAACCCAAATCGGATAAGTGCCTATTTGTAAGTTGTCCTAGGGAAACCAAAGTATAGTACTTATATAACTCACAAGAGAACAATGTAATTGTTGGTCTCCATGCGGTTTTACTAAGATGAATTCCTATATGCAGTGGTAAGTGGGAGGAAAGTAAAACTCGATGAAAATCGGAGTAATACTGTTCCAGTCACTGAGTCCTCATGGAACACCAACAGTTCATCATGGATGAAACTGTACCAATAATCTTCGAATACACAAGAACCGCGTAGGTTGGAGAAAGTCAGAAAACAACCTGGGAGTTATGGGTTTCTGATCTCACCTTATATAGATGTCAATCTTATTGAGGAAGACAAACCATCTACGTATGAGGAAGTGATACAGGGTATCGACTCCTTTTATTGCAAAGTTCCATGAAGTCTGAAATGGATTCCATGTATACCAACTAAGTTTGGACAATGGTTGATGTACCAGAAGGCATTATGCCTATTGGTACTAAATGAGTCTTCAAGGAAGACGTACATGGATGGCAACATACAAATGTACACAACTAGGCCAGTACAGAAAAGGTATCGTCAACAACATAGTGTCGATTACGACGAAACCTTTTCACATGTTGCCATGATTAAATCCATTCGGATAATGCTTGCTATAACTGCATATTTCGTTTATGAAATATGACAGCTGGACGCCAAATCCGCTTTCCTTAACGGAAACCTTTTGGAGGATGTAAAGAACATCCTGACGGTTTTTTCGGGCCAAAACATGTAAACAAGGTTTGCAAGTTAAACAGATCCATTCATGGATTGAAGCAAGCATTGCGTTCTTGGAACCATCGTTTTGATGTAATCATAATGGTATATGATTTAATTCAAAACGATTCTTGTGTATATAAGAAGGTTAGTGGGAGCGCACTGAAAATGATTGTCCTATACATTTATGATGTATTGCTTCTTAGCAATAACATTCCCATAATAAAATCGGTGAAAGCTTGGCTTTCATGAAAAATTCTCCATGGAATACCTGGGAGAAGCAGGCTTTATTCAAGGAATAAAGATCTTCTAGGATAGATCTAGAAAGCTGCTGACACTCTCTAAGTGTTCGTACGTTTTGATATGTACGTGACCTGAAGTCTCATATGTTTTTAGCATATATAGACGCAATCAGGCCGATCCAGGTGATGGTCATTGGATTGATGTTAAGAACATCCTTGAGTATCTTGGATGAACCACGGATGCTTTCTGAGTATATGGGGAAAAGAGAACTTGAGGTGACTGGGTTCACCGCTGCAAGTTTCCAAACCGATAAAAATGACTGTAAGTCACAATAAGGGTACGTATATAGTTTGAATAACGAAACAGTGAGCTGGAAATCTTCCAAGCAAGATATTGTTGCCGAATAAACAACAAGAGCGGAACTTTACTGTAGCTGAGGCAGCAAAAGAAGCATTTTGGATCTATAAAATTCCAAATTAGATTAGGAGTAGTTCTGTTAGCAGCTGGGCTGGGCTACAATACAGGCTAAAAAATCACGGTCTCATCAATGATCCAAGTATGTACTTCAACGAATTCATCTGATTCGTTCGATCATACATCGTGGTGATGTGATGATCGAATAAATCACATCAGATGATAATCTTGCAAATCCGCTGATGAAAGCTGTTTCTCAGCAGAAGTTTGAGCGACCAGTACATAGTTCAGGTGTTAGACATTTGAGTGATTGGCTATATGCCAAGTGGGAGATTGTTGGATAATTATGATCCATAGCATCACTATTTGTACAGAACATGGTGTTGTTGTACAAATTAACTATGTGACAAAAGAAATTCCTCTTTTATCATTTGTAATTGGATTACCTGGATATATAAATGATAAAAGTCCTTATGATTAGTTCCGGATTAATAAGATATGAGATAATATTAATCCACAAAGCTTTAATAATTAAATATCACTAGTCGTAGTATTATCGAGACTGGGCATCGATAATGTGGAATGGGCTAGTATTACACTTGTGCATGTTATGGAAGCGTAACATCATAATTCTCATATATTTGGGTATTGGATACTCAATCAAGTGTAATAAGAGGTTCTGTTTACCGATGGTACGGAAACAGCTTCGCTCTGGATAGACCCATCGGAATCCCATTGGTAGTATGACTATGTGTCTATGGGAGTCCGAATCATGGTAGGTGTATTTGGTTTTAACCTGAGACTTGCATCGCTAATACTTGCGACAATCAACATATTTTAGTTTTGGTCATCCGGGGCTTTAACAGGTTCTGTGTACGCCTCTTCTGGGTATACTGAGAATCATAGTGTATTGGGTGTGATGTCAAGATGGAAGTATCACTTCAGTCATATGGAGATGATGATCACGTAGGGATACAAAACTAGTACTCTAAGTGCTATAGCCATCGGAGAAGTATGACTAGGTCATGACTTTCCGATCATAAAGAGACTAGTTGCTAGTGATCCGATGTATGCTTCGTACGGGGTAAACACAACTCAGCCCCAGACCTAGCATGTGACGTCCGATACTGGATCGTAATACGCAATACTACGTATACTACGCCCTGACAAAGATCTTATATTCCGTAGAAGAATATTTTTGGAGAATTGGGTAGGCACGCCAACCATGTCATGTAAATCGGTAAAGACGTGGTACTGGGTATGCACGTATTCGGATAGTCCGATGACCGTATTTACTGCCAACATATCCATGGATCTCTTGGGTCGCATCCCAAAGATTCACCGATGATATTTGACTCGAACAGTATTAATCTGGGATTAATTATGAGAGAGAAAATTAATCTGGGATTAATTATCAAGAGAGAAAATTAATTGGGATTAATTACGGTAATAATTAATTTGGGATTAATTATCAGAGAAAGAATTAATCTGGGATTAATTGCGTCGAGAATTTATCTGGGATTAAATTCGTCGATGAGAGAGAACGCGATTAATTTGGAATTAATCGATAAAATAAATTTAATGATGAAATTAGATTTTACTATTTAATTTATTTAATTGGGCTAAAATAATATATTAGATATATTAAATGAAATCGGATTTCAACGGGGAATTAAATTGGATTTTAATTCTAGCAACGAATTAATTTGGAATTAATTCGTAAGCGACTTTAATAATAATTTTACGAGTCATTATTATTTAATTAAATTGGATTTAATTAAGTCGCGACGGAAAATTCGTTTAATCGGATTAAACGAACCGAGCCTAAATTGTGTTGTGTAAGCCAACCAAATTTTGAATTTAAATTGGGTGGGACCCACAACTCACATCACTTGTAAACTTGTGATGTAAGTGGTTGGCAATAAAGCAAATTGGATTTGATACACATCATACCTACCAAATAAATATAATTAATGGATTTTTTGGAAAAATCTTATTATTTTTTTTATTGCTCTCTCCTTGGCAGCGTGGTCACTGCCTTCTTCCTTTTATTTTTGGTTGAAAGCAATTTTTTGTTTTACTTTAGAAATTAAAAAATGCTAGTGGCCACTACTCTCTGGTTTTAGAGATGGCCGAATGAAAGAAAGCAATTTTGCTTTCTCTCCGAATTGGCAAATGATAAAAAAAAACATATGGCCTTTGATTTACTTTTTTCCTTTGAAGATGGCCGAATGGCCTTATAAACAAAAGGAATATTTCGATTGCTTCCATATCTCTTGGGAAAATTTGTTTCTCCTTGGGAGATAAAATTTGTTCCATTTTGTTCTTGCTAGCACATATGAGAGTCAAATGTTGGTGATATGGATACTCACCCATGAGCTTGGAAGCTTCAACATCCATGAAAATTTTTGAAAGTCAAAGCCGATCAATGTAAGTTTATTTCAAAAAAACTTTTTGATTTATTCACACACTAATCACGCTTAGAGATCCCGTGACATGTCTAGGACACTTACAATAGCCTTAAGAGATCGTTACGCCGTCTCTGGCCAATCACATTATGGATATATTAGGATGTGACAATGATGGTATCAGAGCACACTATCATAGGGTATATGACTATAGTGGTAGAGGTATGATGTTCTGCATGCGACATATGCACGAAAATACTCGTGTGTAAGATATCACCATTTCTAGTTGCATAGACTCTAAGTAAGTTTCCTTTTCCCTTTTAGAAAATCTCATGTAATATGATTCCTTTGCAGCATGAATAAATATTAACTCATTAGAACAATATTAGCAGTTATCATAACGCAGTGAATCTTTAGATCAATAAGTCTTAACTGTTGGTCTCTAAGATCATCCCAAGAACATTTAAAGCATGATCAAAGTGTGAATACGAAAAGAAAGTATAGCGGAATTATACTTACAAAGATCGGTTGTAGGATGTGTAGTAAACAAAATTTTTTGCTCTCTTTGAAGTTGTTCCAAGCTCCTCCAAGTTGTGTATCAAGCTCCAAGCTTTAACTTTTGGAATTCCAAACTCAATGGGAAAGTTTCCCTAACACCTTTGTATGAATATTTGATGTGTGCTAGCACTTGAAAAATTTGCAACAAATCTTCCAATTGGTTCTTGAAGTTCTCGGCCAAGCCAAGAAAATTTGGGAGAAGAAAATTCTGCACTTTGGGCGTGAATGAGAGAGAAGAGATGAGAGTGAAAATGTTTTCTTGTATTTGATTTCCAAAATCAAAATAATGATATACCAAATATTTGGTAATAAGTCATTCACTTTCAACTTGAGTGTAAAACAAGCCATCAACCACCCACCAAATTCCATCACCAAAAAATTGATCAAAGTGACTAGGTGATGTGACTTGTGGGCTCCACTTGATTCAAAATCCGAGTGGGCCCGCAAACACATCCCGAGTTCGGGTTCGTTAATTTCGAATTAACGAGTTTTTCCGTTGCGACTTAATTAAATAAAATTTAATTAAATAATTATGCCTAGTAAAATTACTATTAAAGTCTCTCGGGAATTAATTCTAAATTAATTTGTTCGCCTGAATTAGAACCCAATTTTAATTCCGTTATGAAATCTAATTTCATTTAATATATCGAATATATTATTTTATCGATTAATTCCAAATTAATCGTTTTCTCTATTTTATATGAATTTTATCCCAGATAAATTCTCACCGTAATTAATCCTAGATTAATTTTCTCTCTCTTCTAATTAATCCCAGATTAATTATGTTTGAGTCATACATCATCGGTTAATCTTCGGGAAGTGACCCATGAGATCCCTGGATATGTTGACAGTAAATCCGATCGTCGGACTATCCGAACACGTGCGTACCTCGTACCACATTTTTACCGATTTACGAGACACGGTTGGCTTCTAGCAAAGCCCCGTGCCTACCCAATTCTCCAGAAATATTCTTTAAGTAATATATAATCTATAACAGCCGTAATATACGTAGTATTGCGTATTGCGATCCAGTATCTGATGTCACATGCAAGGCCTGAGGCTGGAATAGTGTCTGCCCCGTACGAAGCATATATCAGATAACAAGCAACTGGTCTCTATAATCGGATAATCATGACCTTGTCATATTATCCCGATAGTTGCAACATAATAGAGAACTGGTTCTGTTTCCCTGCGTGATCATCATCTCCATATGACTTAAGTGATACTTCCGTCTTGACATCACACCCAATACACTTTGATTCTCAATAAACCCAGAAAAGGCGTACACAGAACCTGTTAAAGTCCTGGACGACCAAAACCAAAGCGTATTGATTGTCGCAAGTACTAGCGATGCAAGTCTCAGGTTAAGACCAAATACACCTACCCTGAAGCGGATTCCCATAGACACATAGTCATACTACCAATAGGATTCTGAGGGGTCTATCCAGAGCGAAGCTGTTTTCGTACCATCGGTAAACACAACCTCATATCACACTTCCATAAGTATCCAATACTTAAATATACGAGAACTATGCTGTTACGCTTCCATAACCCGCACAAGTGCAATACTAGTCTATTATGCATTATCGATGTCCAGTCTCGATAATACTACGACTAAGGATATTTAATGATTAAATCTTTGTGGATTGATATTGTCTCATATCTTATAATCCGGAACTAATCATAAGGACTTTTATCATTTATATATCCAGGTAATCCAATTACAAATGATAAAAGAGCAATTTCCTTTGTCACATAGTTAATTTGTACAACAACACCATATTCTGTACAAATAGTGATGTTATGGGTCATAATTATCCAACAGCTATGACTTACTCATGTAAAGCCTGTGTATTCTATAATAATGCACATGATAAAACTTATAAATTATGAGACTATCTTAACTAATGTACATGAAGATAAGCATGACCTGTATATTAATGCTCCGTCATCACATTTAATCCATACATACATATATAAATATTAAAACTATATTTACATAATCCGAATGAATACGCTATACACATTAAATTTTATGAACTATTATATGGCATAAAATGTAGACCCATGATGCATGACTCTTCAACTGTATGATTGCAACTGCTCTTCATTTTCTCCAATTCTGAATAAATAAATTCTGAGATCTAAGGTACATCTGACTTGAAGTGAACCTGCAAACATAAGAAACTGTGTGGAGGTCAGATCTTTTGAAATACCTAGTGAGTGAACGCTATGGTGAAGACAGTATAAAATATTTTAACTTAGATAAAAATTTAAAATTTAAAGAAAACATTCTTTTATCCAAAATCAGAATAAACTGAGAAATTTAGGAAGTACTGGATTCATATTTATGAAACCTATTATCATGGAAATGTCTCACCAGTGTCAGCTTGGGGATGTGAAACATACTTAACAGGACCTATCATCGCGTAGGTAAGGGAAACTGAATATTTTTTCTACTGCTGGGCTTCATGGGGCTGATCAGCACCCCATGAAGCAATATAAGCGAACTCAGGACGCTCAATATAAGGGAACGACATAAACTGCGGTTTGAAAACCATTGTCACATAGTTAATTTTTACAAAAATAACAATGTCTTTTACAATTAGTGACGCTATGGGTCATAATTGTCCAACAATCTCCCACTTGGCCTATAGCCAGTCACTCAAACATCTAACACCTGAACTATGTACTTGTCGCTCAAACTTTTACTGGGGAATGGCTTTTGTCAGCGGATCTGCAATGTTGTCCTCTGATGCGACCTTCTCGATCTTCACATCGCCACGATGTATGATCTCACGAATCAGATGGAAACGTCAAAGAACATGCTTGGATCGTTGATGAGACTGCGGTTCCTTAGCCTGCGCTATAGCCCCGTTATTGTCAAAATACATTGGAACGGTCTCAGCTGCTAACGAAACTACTCCTAATCCAATTAGGAATTTACAGATCCAAACTGCCTCTTTTGCTGCTTCACCTACAGCAATATACTCCGCTTCTGTTGTTGAATCGGCAACAGTCTCTTGCTTGGAAGATTTCCAGCTTACTGCTCTGTTGTTCAAACAAAATATGTACTCAGATTGTGACTTACAGTCATCATTATCGGTTTGGAAACTTGCATCGGTAAACCCAGTTACCTCAAGTGCTCCATCTTCATAGATTAAGAAAGCATCCTTAGTTCGTCTAAGATCCTTAAGGATATTCTTAACCGCCATCCAAATACCGTCACCTGGATCGGCCTAATAGCGACTACACATGCTCAAAGCATACGAGACATCATGTCATGTACATATCATGGCATACATGATCGATCCGACTACCGAGGCGAACGGGATCTGACTCATGTTGTCTCTCTCATCTTGAGTTTTAGGACACATGTCCTTAGATAGAGTGACACCATGTGAGACTGGCAACAGTCCTCTCTTAGACTGTTCCATGTTGAATCTCTTCAACACTTTATCAATGTACGTGCTCTGGGAGAGTCCAAGCAGCTTTCTAGATATATCCCGGTAGATCTTTATTCCCATAGTAAAGACTGCTTCTCCCAGATCCTTCATGGAGAATTTTAATGAATGCCAAGCTTTCACCGATTATAGCATGGGAATGTCATTGCCAATAAGCAATACATCATCGACATAAAGGACAATGAATGTCAGTGCGCTCCCACTAACCTTCTTATATACACAAGGATCATCCTCGTTTTGAATGAAATCATATTCTTTTATGATCTCATCAAAACGTTGGTTCCAAGAACGCGATACTTGCTTCAATCCATAAATGGATTAATTTAACTTGCAAACCTTGTCTGCATGTTTAGGTACGACAAAAGCGTCAGGCTGTTGCATATAAACATCCTCCAAAAGGTTTCCATTTAGGAAAGTGATTTTGACATCCATCTGCCATATCTCGTAATCGAAATATGCAGCAATAGCAAGCATTATCCGAATGGATTTAATCATGGCAACGGGTGAAAAGGTTTCGTCGTAATCGACACCGTGTCATTGACGATACCCTTTCGCTACAAGCATAGCTTTGTACGTTTGTATGTTGCCATCCATGTCGGTCTTCTTCTTGAAGACCCATTTGCAACCAATAGGCTTTACGCCTTCGGGTGCATCAACCAGTGTCCAAACTTGGTTGGTGTACATGGAATCCATTTCAGACTTCATGGCATATTGCCATAAACCGGAGTCGATACCTTGTATCGCTTCCTCATACGTAGCTGGTTCGTCTTCCTCAATAAGATTAATATCTACATGAGGTGAGATCAGAAACTCATACCTCTCATGTTGTTTTCTGACTCTCTCCGATCTATGCTGTTCTTATGTTTTCGTAGATTGTGGTACAGTCTCATCCCTGATGAACTGTTTGTGTTCCGTTAAGGATTTTGTGCCAGGAACAGTATCACTCCGATTTTCATCGAGTTCTATTTTCCTCCCATTTATCACTGTATTTAGGAATTCATTCTCAAGGAAAACCGCATGTAGAGCAACAAATATTTTGTTCTCTTGTGGGTGATAGAAGTAATATCCTTTGGTTTCCCTACGATATCCTACAAATAGACACTTATCCGATTTGGGTTCAAGTTTGGTACCTTCCAAATGTTTGACGTATGCCCAGCAACCCAAAATCTTCAGGAATGAGAAACCCGATTTCTTTCCTGTCCATATCTCATACGGAGTCTGTTGAACAGACTTCGACGGAACCTTATTCAAAATAAGTATTGCATTGTTCAATGCATATCCCCAGAAGGAAATAGGTAGCTCTGTGCGACTCATCATCGACCTACCAAGTCCAACAAAGTTCGGTTTCTCCGTTCGGACACACCGTTTAATTGCGGTGTTCTGGGAGGAGTCCATTGTGAAAGAATACCATATTCTTTCAAGTAATCAAGAAACTCATTGCTTAAGTATTCGTCACCACGGTCCGACCGTAATGTCTTAATACTTTTACCGGTCTGTTTTTCTACTTCGTGTCGAAACTCTTTGAATTTCTCAAAGGTTTCCGACTTGTGTCTCATAAGATACACATAACCATAACGCGATGCATCATCCGTAAAGGTTACGAAGTATTCATATCCACCTCTAGCCTGGCTAGACATGGGCCCACATAAGTCACTATGAATGAAGGCTAACAGTTAGGTAGCACGTACACCTTTACCGCTAAAAGGTGTTTTAGACATTTTGCCTAATAAACAAGATTCACAGACGTCATATGAATTTGGATCAAATCTGTCCAAGTACCCACTCTTCAAAAGTGTGGATATGCGAGTATTGTTAATGTGTCCCAAACGATAATGCAACATATAAGTTTCATCTTTGTTACTTAATTTAAGCATTTTGTTTGTTACACTATATGTTTGAGATTGATTTATATTCAAAATATAAAGACTATTATTCACATGAGCAATGCATATCTCCATATCATTTTTATACATAAAACACCCAGTGTTTCTAAAAACAAAAGTATAGCCATATTGGGCCAATAAAGATACATATATAATATTCCTAGTCAAACTAGGTACATAATAACAGTCTGAAAGATTAAGTACATGCCCCGAGGGCAGTTCCAAAATATAAGTCCCAACGGCCAAAACGGCGACTCAAGTCCCATTTCCAACGCGGAGGTCAATCTCTCCTGAGGCCAGTCTCATGCTAATCCACAGATCCTGCTGTTGGACAATTATGACCCATAGCGTCACTATTTGTACAGATCACGATGTTGTTGTACAAATTAACTATATGACAAAGGAGATTGCACTCTTATCATTTGTGATTAGATCACCAAGATATATAAATGATAGGAGATCCCTGTTATTTGTTCCTATATTGAGAATGATATGAGACAGTATCAGTCCACGAAGGATAAATCATTAAAATCCCTAGTCAGAGTATTATCGAGATTGGACATCGATAAATACGTAAAAGACTAGTATTACACTTGTGCACGTTGTGAAGGCACAACGACATAGTTCTCATATATTTGGGTATATGATACTCATGCAAGTGTGATAGGAGGTTGTGTTTTACCGATGGTACGGGAAACAGCTTCGCTCTGAATAGACTCCGCGGAATCCCATTGGTAGTATGACTATGTGTCTATAGGAGTCTGCAATCAGGGTAGGTGTATTTGGTCTTAACATGAAACTTGCACCGCTAATACTTGCGACAATAAATATACTTTGGTTGCGGTCGTCCAGGACTTTAACAGGTTCTGTGTACGCCAATGCTGGGTATATTGAGAATCGTAGTGTATTGGGTGTGATGTTAAGACGGAAGTATCACTCCAGTCATATGAAGATGATGGTCACATAGGATACATAACTCGTTCTCTTAAATGCTCGAGCTATCGGGATATTATGACTAGGTCATGTATATCCGATTATAGAGACTAGTTACCAGACATCCGATATGTGATTCGTACGTGGCAGACACAATTCCACCCCCAGGCCTAGCACGTGATCATCCGATACTGGATCGACATACGCAATACTACGGTATACTACGCTTGATATAGATCACATATTCCTGTAAGGATATTTCTGGAGAATTGGGTAGGCATGGCGCTTTGCTAGAAGCCAACCTTGTCTTGTAAATCGGTACAAACATAGTACTAGGTACTTACGTGTTCGGATAGTCTGACGACCGTATTTACTGCCAACATATCCGGGGATCTCATGGGTCGCTTCCCGAAGATTCACCGATGCTGTATGACTCACACTTTATTAATCTGGGATTAATTTGATGAGAGAAAAATTGATATGGGATTAATTACGGAGATATTTTATCTAGGATAAAATATTAATTAAAGAGAGAGAACGATTAATTTGGAATTAATCGATAAAATAATATATTCGATATATTATACGAAATTAGATTTCGACGCGGAATTGAAATTGGATTTTAATTCGGGCGAACGAGTTAATTTAGAATTAATTCGTTCGCCACGTGAATAGTGATTTCGCTAGGCATAATCATTTAATTACGTCGCAACGGAAAATTCGTTAATTTGGAATTAGCGAACCCGAGCCCGAGTGTGTTTGTGAGCGCATTCGCATTTTGAATTCCAGTGCGGCACGCAAGTTACATCAAGCATCAAATCGCTAGTCGTATCAAGCATCAAATCACATGTCACTTTGAGTGATGTGACAATTTGATTGATTGATTGAGTGATTGATGTGGTAGTTGAAAAGCATTTAATTGCTTTTTGCTTTTTGACTTTTGCTTTTTTGAAAAGTAAAAAGAATTTGGTATTTGTTTTGGAAAATATATAAACCAAATACATTTTACTTTTTCCCTCTCTCTCTTAATACACGGTTTCTCTCTTTTCCCTCTCCTCTCTCACTCGGCTTTGAGCTGTTTCTTCTTCTCTATTTCTGGTTCTGCCGAACACAAAAGAGAAGCAAATGAGACGTTTTTGTGGCAAAAATAAAGTGCTAGCACACAATGGGTTTATACAAAGGTGATAGGGCAGTGAACACATGAGCTTGGAATCATCTTTTGAAGCTTGGAGCTTGGAGCTTCAATGGAGGTCATCAATGGTTGATTCTTGGAGGAGCCAAAGAGGCCAAAACTGAGCAGCCCACTGCCCAATAAGCTCACTGCCGAGCTTCACCATGGAGGAAGATTGAAGTGTTCTTCATCACGTCGCAAGATCCGATCATTGTGAGTATGTTTCCGCCATTCTTCTTTGTTGTATTCACTTGTTTCATGCTTGTTTGATGATTCTTGGGACCTAATTAGAAACCAACAATGGTATCTTGAGCTTATATCAAGCATGGAATTTTTAGGGTTTAAAATTGGGCAAAATCAATTTGAGCATGATTTGGTTGAATTTTTTGATTGAGTATGCTTGAATGAGGTTGAATTGAAGTTATGCATGATCAATTTCAAGAAAATTGGTTTAGAACAATTTTCCCCAATTATGGAGGCTTGTCGAAAATGTAGAGCCCTAAATGTTTTGGTAATTTTTTGTTTTTTGATCATTGGATGACTTAAAACAATTGGGTAATGTTGATTTGAGATTTAATTGGATTGAATTTTGAATTGGACAATTTTCCCCAAATTAAAGGCTTGGCCGAAACTTGTTGAATTTTGAAATTCATGGTGTTTTTTGATTTTGATTCATTGGATGAGTTGAATTGATTTGGGAAATGATGATTGTGGATTCAATTGGATTGAAATCGAATCGGATTGAAAAACCCCTAATTGCCGAGAAGGATTGAAGCATGAAAATGTGTTTGATTTGGATTAAATTGTGTTGGACACTATTTGATGTAAAAGTGCATGATTAATTAGGCTAATTGATGTTTTAGAAATGTTAATTGGGTGATTAATTGTGTATTACACTTAGGTTAATTAATTGTGGAATTTGGAATTTTATAAGTTAATTAATTGGGTTTAAATTGGATTTTGGCCTTAAAGGTTGTAATTGGGCTTTTGGGCTTGGTTGTACCAAGTTAGGTTTAGGCCAATTTGGTTGGATCCAATTGGGCCCAAAACCGCATCATAAAGTCCAATTATGACTTAATGGACCTTAATTATTTAATTGGGCCTAATGGGCCAAAATTGATTTCTGGGCTTATGGGTAAATCCCGGATTGGATTTTGGTTATTCGGTTTGACCCGAGTTGACCAAAAGTCCACTGCTCAAGAAATTAATTAAAAACCCATTGGACTTTAATTAAATAAACATTGGATGTTAATCGGGCTTTGAGACCCGTAACGATTAAATTTGGAATTTAAATCGTAAAAGGTTTATTAATAAAGTGTACTATTTAATTTGGAATTAAATAGTGAATTAGTATTAAATACAAATTGAATTGGATTTAATTTTGTAGTTTAACTTAATTCAAGAATTCGTACTTTGAGTACTTATTCGCAAAACAAGTTTGACTCGAGCAAAATCAAATCGTTGTTTGAACATTGGATGATCATTAATTATCAGATTAATTAATTGGATTAGATTGATTGATAACATGCTTGTGTGAATACATGGTTGCGATGCATGAATAATGTATATCGGATGGATATTAGATGGGTGGGGCAATTTTAGAAATTGTAATAAATTTGATTTATTAATTGGACCTGCATGTCCAGCCTTATCACCTCTATACTCTTTGTATTCTCTTCTCACCTATTCCCCTCAATGTAAATGAGGTTTCTTTAGAAGTGTAGTGTAACGGGTAGAAGAAACATTTGTGCTAGCGGGAGAGAGAAATAGAGATTTGATCTAGGATCAATGTAAAGTATCCATCCGCATATCATTATTATTTTATCATATGCGCTTTATTATGTGTTTAGAATGCATGTTTAAGGGTGTATGATGATGAGACCTTAACAAAGATAATAAATTGGTTGCCAATTTGCACGCGAAAAACCCTCGCTAAATATCAAACGTTTTTTCTTCCATTGAGTGATTCTTACTCAAGATCTAAGACTTGCATTGGCTTGTTGGCCAAAGTCAAGGCCTTTGGCCGTCGAGGATGTGTTTGAATCACGAGAGCTTTGTTCCATATCGGTGTCTTGTCCAAGTTGTGGTTTGTTGGCCAAAGTCAAGACCACTTCTTGTCCATCGACATTGATTACGAAGCTTTCCATGGTCAATGGGTCGCGCTTAACTGGGATCACTAAGTTTATTGTGCCAAAGCCAAGGCTTAGTTGATTCAGAGGAAAAATGTTAGGCAATACATTGGATGTATTGACATATATAAGATATATGTTTCGGACTTGGATGTCCCCCTACTGGATCTAGGAATTGGATTGGATCCAATTGATCTTAGAGATCTACCTAGTTAATTATCATACAATTTGTTGGCCAAAGTCAAGATTGTGTGATATTTAACGGGATCCTAGCCCACTAGGAAACACAGTTTCCCGAGTACTCGACATAGGGTTAGAGGCTCGCTGAAAAATAGTGGGAGGCAAGTATTAAATTTGCAATATTCGTTTAATTACTTGCCATACGCGCTCATTCAAATTATTTCGTCAGATAAATTAAATGTTAGTTGGACTAATATTTAAAATTATTGTTTTAATAAACAGTTGGACTGTATTATAGTTGATTATATAATTGGATTATAGTAATCAATATATTTGAATTAATTAATTTCAATTAATAGTTGATTTTATAGTTGGACTATAGTAATAAATATAATGAGGTTAATTAATTTAAATTATATTTGATTGTATAGTTGGACTATAATAATCATTATAATATATAGTACCACAAATCGTTGATTAAATAGTTGGACTATTAGAATCAAGATATAATTGAAAGATTAGTGTTTAAAACATAATCCTGGGTGAAAATGTATTTAAACGACTTTAATTTTTAAATTGGGAATGAATTTCAGGATGGTCCTGGAAACTAATAAGTTACTTTACTTGATAAAATAACGTATTAGGCCTAAGCCTGGAGTTAAGCAAATAAGTAGAACATGATATTTGGAATATTCATGTAATGATAACTTTAGTGCTTAATCCATTATACTTGTCATATAGACTCCTTAATTTCTTTATCAGAACTAAGGATTAGATTCTTAAAGTATGATATTGAAATTGAAGGATTTTCATAAATCTATACTTAGATTTTAGAAGTAAATATTGCAATAATAAACTCTTGGAGAGTTAATGACTATTTTCAAGGAGACAAAGTCAAAGTTTGCAATAAGGCAAGTAGCGCAAGGCGCACCTTACTTCGATATTCCAAAAAGGCCAAGGCTTGGCCAAAGGCTTCTGGAATGTGAAAATGGCAAAGGCAAAATCATTATAATCTTCTGGGAAGATAAAAGGACATATCCCAAGAAGGAATTGAAGACGAGCAAGGCTCTGACTTCAAATATGTTTGTCATAAATATGTTCACAACTAGTATTAAAATTGGATTTTAGATACTTAGTGTGGTGCATAAATATGTACTGATGTTCAGAATCTGCTATGAGCAGGATACTGACTTCTATTGAGATTGATCTGCGAATTGAAAACGAGACGAAAGTCGCTGTTTTAACCGTAGATACCTAAGTTTAGGAACTACCCTTTGGGTATGTACATAAATTAGGAAACTGTTATAATGTAACTAGTTTGACTAGAAACATTATCTCTATATCAGTGTATAATCCGTTGCGGATATACCTTTATATTCTAGAACACTAAAGTGTTTTATTATATAAAGATGATATTGAGATAAACACATTAGATGTGAATAACAGAATATATATTTAGAATATAAATAAATCTCACACGTATAACATGACAAACAAATAGCTCAAACAGATTTGATCAGGTTCAAACTTCAATGTGGCATTGTTGTCTAGGACACAATTAAACAAGACTCGTATATCCACACTTTCGAAGAGTGGGTACTAGGACTAATTTGATTCTATTCAAATAAAGTCTACGAATCTAGTTTATTGGGCAAAGTGCCTAAAACACTATTTACTTGGTAAAAGTGCCAGTGCCACCGATCTGTTAGCCCTAGTTCATAGTGAAGCAAGTGGGCCCATGTCTAGCTAGGCTAGATATGGATATGAATATTTCGTGACCTTTACGGATGTGGCATCGCGTATGGTTATGTGTTTCTTTTGAAACATAAATCGGAAACTTTCACAGTTTCGACACGAAATAGACAAACAGATCGGCTAAAGTATTAAACTGTCACGGTAAGACCGTGATGGAAAATACTTAAGCAATGAGTTTCTCGCATACTTGAAAGAGTATAGTATTCTTTCAATGAGGACTCCACCCGGAACACGTCAATTTGACGGTGTGTCCGAAATGAGAGACCGAATTTTGTTGGACATGATAAGGTTAATCATGAGTCGCTCTTAGCTACCATTTCCTTCAACAGATACGCATAAACAATGCAAGACTTATTTTGAATAAGGTTCCATAAATATCTGTTTGACAGATAACATATTAGATATGAATGGGAAAGAAACCAGGTTTCTCATTCCTGAATATTTGGGTATGCTAGGCATATGTTTGGATGATACCAAACTAAAACCCAAATCGGATAAGTGCCAAAGTTGTAGGTTATCCTAGGGATACCTAAGTATAGTTCTTATACAACTCACTAAAGAACAATTTAATTATTGCTCACCATGCATTTTTCCTAAGAGGAATACCGATATGCAGTGGTGAGTGGGAGGATAGTAAAACTCGATGAAAATCGGAGCAATACTATTCCAGGTGTCGAATCCTAATGGAACACAAATAGTTCATCAAGGATGAAACTATTCCAATAATATTCGAATACACAAGAACTGCGTAGGTCGATGGGAGTCAGAAAACAACCTGGGGTATGGGTTTCTGATCTAACCTCGTAAAGATGTCAATCTTTTGAGGAACACGAACTGACTACGTATAAGGAAGTGATATAAGGTATCGACTCCCTATATGGCAAAGTGCCATAAACTCCTAAGTGGATTCCATGTATACCAACTATATTTAGACACTAGTTGATGTACCGCAAGGCATTGTGCCTATTGTTACTAAATAAGTCTTCAAGGAAGACATACATGGATTGCAACATACCAACGTACTAAGCTAGGCTTGTAGTGAAAAGTTAGAGTTATCAACACTATGTTGATTACAACGAAACCTTTTACCTGTTGCCACGGTAAATTCGTTTGGATAATGCTTGCTAATGCTGCATGTTTCATTCATAAAATGTTGCAGCTGAATGCCAAAACCGCTTTCCTTAACGGAAACCTTTCGGAGGATGTTTACAACATCTTGATGGTTTTGTCGATCCATAACAAGCAAACTAGGTTTGTAGGTTATTCGATCCACATATGGATTGAAGCAAGCATTGAGTTCTTGGAATTATCGTTTTGATGTAATCATAATGATTGATGATTTAATTCAAAACGAAAATAATTCTTGTGTATATAAGGAGGTTAGTGGGAGCGCATTGCCAGTGAATGTCCTGAGTAATGATGATATATCATTTCTTGGAAATGATATTCCCATAATATAATCTGTGAAAGCTTGGCTTTCATGAAAACAACTATAAGTCGTGACAACGGTACTATAAAGATTGAATAACGGAACAGTGAGCTGGAAATCTTCCAAGCAAGATACTGTTACCGAATAAACAACAAATGTGGGTTATTGCTGCAGCTGAGGCAGCAATAGAAGCCATTTGGGTCGATAACAAATCTAATTAGATTAGATACAGTTCTATTAGCAGCTGAGCTAGGCTTCAGCACAAGCTAAAGAATCAATGGTCTCATCAATGATCCAGATACATACTTCGATATTCATCTGATTCGTTCGGATCATACATCGTGGCGATGTGATGATCGAATAAATCGCATCAGATGATAATCATGTAAATCGCTGACGAAAACCTTTTCTCAGAAGTTTGAGCCAACCGTACATAGTTCGGGTGTTAGACACTCGAGTGACTGGCTATAGGCCAAATGAGAGATTGTTGGACAATTATGACCCATAGCGTCACTATTTGTACAGATCACGGTGTTGTTGTAAAAATTAACTATGTGACAAAAGAGATTGCACTCTTATCATTTGTGATTAGATCACCAATATATATAAATGATAGGAGGTCCCTGTGATTTGTTCCTGGATTGAGAATGATATGAGACAGTATCAGTCCACGAAGGATAAATCATTAAAATCCCTAGTCAGAATATTATCGAGATTGGACATCGATAAATACGTAAAAGACTTGTATTACACTTGTGCACGTTGTGAGGGCACAACGGCATAGTTCTCATATATTTGGGTATATGATACTCATGCAAGTGTGATAGGAGGTTATGTTTTACCGATGGTACGGGAAACAGCTTCGCTCTGAATAGACCCCGCGGAATCCCATTGGTAGTATGACTATGTGTCTATAGGAGTCTGCAATCAGGGTAGGTGTATTTGGTCTTAACATGAGACTTGCACTGCTAATACTTGCGACAATAAATATACTTTGGTTGCGGTCGTCCAGGACTTTAACAGGTTCTGTGTACGCCAATGCTGGGTATATTGAGAATCGTAGTGTATTGGGTGTGATGTTAAGACGGAAGTATCACTCCAGTCATATGGAGATGATGGTCACATAGGATACGGAACTCGTTCTCTTAAATTCTCGAGCTATCGGGATATTATGACTAGGTCATGTATATTCGATATAGAGACTAGTTACCAGACATCCGATATGTGCTTCGTACGGGGCAGAAACAATTCCAGCCCCAGGCCTAGCACATGATCATTCGATACTGGATCGACATACGCAATACTACGGTATACTACGCTTGATATAGATCACATATTCCTGTAAGGATATTTCTGGAGAATTGGGTAGGCATGTCGCTTTGCTAGAAGCCAACCTTTCTTGTAAATCAGTATAAATGTAGTACTAGGTACTTACGTGTTCGGATAGTCTGACGACCGTATTTACTGCCAACATATCCGGGGATCTCATGGGTTGCTTCCCGAAGATTCACCGATGATGTATGACTCGCACTTTATTAATCTGGGATTAATTTGATGAGAGAGAAAATTGATCTGAGATTAATTACGGAGATATTTTATCTGGGATAAAATATTAATTAAAGAGAGAGAACGATTAATTTGGAATTAATCGATAAAATAATATATTCGATATATTATACGGAATTAGATTTCGACGCGGAATTGAAATTGGATTTTAATTCGGGCGAACGAGTTAATTTAGAATTAATTCGTTCGCGACGTGAATAGTGATTTCGCTAGGCATAATCATTTAATTACGTCGCAACGGAAAATTCGTTAATTTGGAATTAGCGAACCCGAGCCCGAATGTGTTTGTGAGCGCATTCGCATTTCGAATTCGAGTGCGGCACGCAAGTCACATCAAGTGTCAAATCGCTAGTCACATCAAGCATCAAATCACATGTCATTTTGAGTGATGTGACAATTTGATTGATTGATTGAGTGATTGATGTGGTAGTTGAAAAGCATTTAATTGGTTTTTGCTTTTTAACTTTTGCTTTTTTGAAAAGTAAAAAGAATTTGGTATTTGTTTTGGAAAATATATAAACCAAATACATTTTACTTTTTCCCTCTCTCTCTTAATACACGGTTTATCTCTTTTCCCTCTCCTCTCTCACTCGGCTTTGAGCCGTTTCTTCTTCTCCATTTCTGGTTTTGCCGAACACAAAAGAGAAGCAAGTGAGACGTTTTTGTGGCAAAAATAAAGTGCTAGCACACAATGGGTTTATACAAAGGTGATAGGGCAGTGAACACATGAGCTTGGAATCATCTTTTGAAGCTTGGAGCTTGGAGCTTCAATGGAGGCCATCAATGGTCGATTCTTGGAGGAGCCAAATAGGCCAAAACCGAGCAGCCCACTGCCCAATAAGCTCACTGCCGAGCTTCACCATGGAGGAAGATTGAAGTGTTCTTCATCGCGTCGCAAGATCCGATCATTGTGAGTATATTTCTGCCATTCGCCTTTGTTGTATTCACTTGTTTCATGCTTGTTTGATGATTCTTGAGACCTAATTAGAAACCAACACCTGCACATCAGTACATATATGAGTACCACAACTAGAATCAAAAATCCAATTTTTAAAACTAGAAGTAGACATGTTTATTTCTATAACAAACATACCTGAAGCCGGTGCCTTGCCCGCTTTGATTTCCTTCATGTGCGCCTTGTACTCACGGCAGTCACGCTTCCAGTGACCCCGTTTGCCACACTGCAGGCATACATCTTGGGATTTGTCCTTAGCTTTCCCAGAAGACTTTGACGATTTGGCCTTGCCCTTATTCTTCTTCTTCTTTACACCTCCAGTTGCATTGGGCCAAGCCCTTGGAGATTGAGATGTTGAAGTGAAGTGCGCCTCGCGCTTTTTGCCCTTCAACAGCTCTTTTTCTGCTTCACACATCATTGCCATCAACTCTCCGAGTGTATGGTCTTGGTTCATCGTATTGTAGTTGATGATGAACCCGCTCCAGCTATCAGGAAGAGACTGCAAGATCAAATCTATAGAAGTCTCAGCCTCAAAGGTTATGCCTAGC
Source organism: Zanthoxylum bungeanum (assembly GCA_019454045.1). NCBI lineage: Eukaryota > Viridiplantae > Streptophyta > Magnoliopsida > Sapindales > Rutaceae > Zanthoxylum > Zanthoxylum bungeanum. The sequence continues at coordinate 28,506 of SKCR01014310.1, read as the reverse complement.
TGACCTAACTGTTCAATAGCTGACCTAACTGTTCAATGTCAGTAATCATCTGTGACACATGGTGCTCAACAGACGTACCCTCTGACATTCGTGAGCGAAAGAGCTTCTTCTGCAATTCATACCTTTGCGATCTAAGGTTAGATCGATGAAGGTCCTTCAATTTTGCCATCATAGTATAGAGATCCAATCCCTTATTTTGGCGACGAAATTGAGGGGTCATCGCAGTGAGCATAACAGACTGAGCAGTTGAGTTGTCATCGCTATGAGTCTTCCAAAGCTCAAGCTCAAGCGGCTGCTCATTTCTGGGCTTAGGCCCGATGGGTCTCTCTATCGTATAAAGCATCCTCTCAGCCCCCAAGACAATCCTGAGGTTCATATCCCAATCAGAAAAGTTTGCGCCATTAAAGACATTTTCGCCCATGATAATGTCTCTAACTCCGATCTTTCCAGTCACCTTAATTGCAATAGTCAAACTATTCAATTAACGATACTTGGGTACCTACCAACTGTTACAAGAAAAATAATAGAATATTAGTCCAACTAATAAATATATAATTGACAAAATAATTTGAAACCGCGTAATGCCAAATATTTGAACGAAATTGCAAATTCAATACTGGCCTCCCACTATTTTTCGGCAAGCCTCTAACCCTCTGTTGAGTACTCGGGAAACCTAGTTTCCTAGTGGGCTAGGATCCCGTTAAATAACACACAACCTTGATTTTGGCCAACAAGCTGTATGATATTTAACTAGGTAAATCTCTAAGATCAATTGGATTTCATCCAATTCCTAGATCCGGTAGGTGGACCTCCAAGTCCGAAACATATATACAATATATATGCCAATATATCCAATATATTTTCCTAACCTTTTTCCTTTGAATCAACTAAGCCTTGGCTTTGGCTCAACAAGCTTAATTATTCCAGTTAAGTGGGACTCATTGACCTTGGAAAGCTTCGTAATCGATGTCGATGAACAAGAAGTGATCTTGACTTTGGCCAACAAATCACAACTTGGGCAAGACATACGATATGGAACAAAGCCTTCATGATTTAAACACATCTGCGATGGACAAAGGTCTTGACTTTGGCCAACAAACCAGTGCCAATCTTGGATCTTGAGAATGAATCATTCAATGGAAGGAAAAATCTTAATATTTGTTGAGGGTTTTTCGCGTAATTGGCAACCAATTAATTATCTTTGATTAGGTCTCATCATACACCCTTAAGCATGCATTCTAAAAGCATAATAAGGCGTGGTAAATAAACTAATAATGATATGCGGATGGATATCACACAAATTATTCCTAGAACAAATCACTCCATTTCCTCTCCCCGGCTAGCACTATTCTAACTTCTACCGAATTACATAATACAATAAAGAAACCTCACTACATTGAGGGGAATTGGTGAAAAGAGAATTACAAAGAATCGAGAGATAAAGGCTGGACACGCAGGTCCAATTTAATAAATTCTAAATTTATTACAATAATTTCCAAAATTGCCCTCACCCATCTAATATCCATCCGATATACATTATTCATACAACACATCCATGTATTCACACAAAGCATGTTTTTCAATCAATCTAATCCAATTAATTAATCTTTGAATAAAGTGATCATCCAATGTTCAAACGACGATTTGATTTGCCCGAGTCCAACTCGTTTAAGAATAAGTACTCAAAGTACGAATTCTTGAATTATATCGAACTACAATTTTAAATCCAATTTATTTTGTATTCAATACTAATTCTTTATTTAATTCCAAATTAAATAATTACACTTTTAATGCGCCTTTACGACTTAGATTCTAAATCTAATCTTAATGGGTCTCAAAGCCCAATTAACATCCAATGTTAATTTAATTAATTAATTTCTTAAGGCATGGACTTTGGCAACCAAAGCCCAATAAGGAATCACCATTTGCCATAAAATTAATTTTGGCCCATTAGGCCCAATTAAATTATTTAAAGGCCCATTTATTATATTTGTACTTAATGGAATGGTTTTAGGCCCAATTTGGATCCAATCCAATTGTCCTAAATCAACTTGGCCCAACCAAGCCCATTAGGCCCAAATACAACAATTTCAGCCCAATTTCAAATTAAGACTAACTAATTAAATTTTAATATTCCAAAAATCACAATTTAATTAATTAAAGTGTATTGCACTAATTAATTATTTAAATTAACATTTCCAAAACATCAATTTAATTAATTAATCATGCATTATTATATTCAACACATGTCCAACATTATTGAAACAAAATAAATTCATTAACATGCTCCTTTGGTCACGGCAATGGAGGGATTTTTATATCTGATTTTGATTTCAATCCAATTAAATCACAAATCAATATATTCATCATTTTAAACACATCCGAATGGTCCAAAAATCAAAATCACCATGACATTAGGGTTCATCACCATTCGGCCAAGCCTAAGAATTTTAGGAAAATTAATCCAATTAATTTTTCATCAAATTGATCATGCATAACACTTAGTTATCATTATATAAGCATACTCAAACAAACAATTTGATCAAAACATGCTTAAATCAAAATACCCAAATTCAAGTATATAAATCCTAAGTTCATTTCATGCTCAAAATTGGCTCATGATACCATTGTTGGTCTCTAAGATCATCCCAAGAACATTTAAATCATGATAAAAGTGTGATACGAAAAGAAAGTATAGCAGAATTATACTTACAAAGATCGGTTGTAGGATGTGTAGTAAACAAAATTTTTTGCTCTCTTTGAAGTTTTTCCAAGCTCCTCCAAGTTGTGTATCAAGCTCCAAGCTTTAACTTTTTGAATTTCAAACTCAATGGGAAAGTTTCCCTAATACCTTTGTACGAATCTTTGATGTGTGCTAGCACTTGAAAAATTTACAACAAATCTTCCAATTGGTTCTTGAAGTTCTCGGCCAAGCCAAGAAAATTTGGGAGAAGAAAATTATGCACTTTGGGCGTGAATGAGAGAGAAGAGATGAGAGTGAAAATGTTTTCTTGTATTTGATTTCCAAAATCAAAATAATGATATACCAAATATTTGGTAATAAGTCATTCACTTTCAACTTGAGTGTAAAACAAGCCATCAACCACCCACCAAATTCCATCACCAAAAAATTGATCAAAGTGACTAGGTGATGTGACTTGTGGGCCCCACTTGATTCAAAATCCGAGTGGGCCGCAAACACATCCCGGACTCGGGTTCGTTAATTCCGAATTAAGGAGTTTTTCCGTTGCGACATAAATAAATCAAATTTAATTAAATAATTATTCCTAGCAAAATTACTATTAAAGTCGCTTGGGAATTAATTCTAAATTAATCCGTTCGCCCGAATTAAAATCCAATTTTAATTCCGTTATGAAATCTAATTTCATTTAAAATATCGAATATATTATTTTATCGATTAATTCCAAATTAACCGTTTTCTCTCTTTTATATGAATTTTATCCCAGATAAATTCTCGCCGTAATGAATCATAGATTAATTTTCTCTCTCTTCTAATTAATCCCAGATTAATTATGTTCCAGTCATACGTCATCGGTGAATCTTCGGGAAGCGACCCATGAGATCTCTGGATATGTTGGCAGTAAATCTGGTCGTCGGACTATCCGAACACGTGCGTACCTCGTACCACATTTTTACCGATTTACGAGACATGGTTGGCTTCTAGCAAAGCGCCGTGCCTACCCAATTCTCCAGAAATATTCTTTAAGGAATATATAATCTATAACAGGCGTAGTATACGTAGTATTGCGTATTGCGATCCAGTATCTGATGTCACATGCAAGGCATGGGGCTGGAATAATGTCTGCCCCGTACGAAGCATATATCAGATCACAAGCAACTGGTCTCTATAATCGAATAATCATGACCTTGTCATATTATCCCGATAGTTGCAACATAATAGAGAACCGGTTCTGTATCCATGCGTGATCATCATCTCCATATGACTGAAGCGATACTTCCGTCTTGACATCACACCCAATACACTACGATTCTCAATAAACCCAGAAGAGGCGTACACAGAACCTGTTAAAGTCCTGGACGACCAAAACCAAAGCGTATTGATTGTCGCAAGTATTAGCGATGCAAGTCTCAGGTTAAGACCAAATACACCTACCCTTAAGCGGATTCCCATAGACACATAGTCATACTACCAATGGGATTCCGATGGGTCTATCCAGAGCGAAGCTGTTTCCGTACCATCGGTAAACACAACCTCCTATCACACTTGCATATGTATCCAATACTTAAATATATGAGAACTATGTTGTTACACTTCCATAACCCGCACAAGTGCAATACTAGTCTATTCTGCATTATCGATGTCCAGTCTCGATAATATTACGACTATGGATATTTAATGATTAAACCTTTGTGGATTGATATTGTCTCATATCTTATAATCCGGAACTAATCATAAGGACTTTTATCATTTATATATACAAGTAATCTAATTACAAAATGATAAAATGCAATTTTCATTGTCACATAGTTAATTTGTACAAAAACAACAATGTCTTTTACAAATAGTGACGTTATGGGTCATAATTGTCCAACATTAACTTCAGTACATAAATTCAGTTTAGCTTCCTGCAGATCATTGCAGTTAGTTCTCTGTACCATTAGTAGTTAGATATACCCGTATTCATGTTTTCTTTCTTGTTCGCATGACATTTTCACAGGGGTCCAGAACCGTTTTCATAGGAAATGCAGTACTAAATGTGAACCTATTTAAGTCCTTGAACTTCCTCCCCTTTGACGAAAATATAGTATCAATACCATTAGGAGAATATAATGATTACGATATTAAGCCTCAGTTAGAACCCATGATCCTCAGGTGAGGTAAGCCATTAATGCAAGTCCCGACCTTTCCATTTTTAATCCAAGTCTTTAGGAAACACGTTAGCGAGCAACGTACCACACGTGACATAAGTAGATATAGTATTCAGAATAGGCCATGCATGTAGAAACTCATGAATTAACTGGTGGAGTTGGTATTCACATGTGATTCCTTAGCGGTACTCAATTTTAGTGCCTTAGTATTTACCCCCAGTAGTGAATGGCCACCCAGTCAAACTTCAAGTTAATCCAGCAAGTTAGTACGCATTGTAACCTAGTCCTTCAGCAGACGCTTCTCTATTTAAACCATTAACCCCTATCTTGATTAAAAAAAAAACCCATAAATCGATCAGTGAACCAAGTATGACGCGTAATAACGATGACCTCATCCAGAACATGTACTCTATATAGAAATTCATGTGCAGGGTGGTTGATGAACACTAAAAAGTGCATATTTATTAAAATAAAAATTAATTATTTTACACTTATAGTTTCATTAATCCACTTAAATTAGCACATTTATAAAATAATAATTAAATTTATATTTTATATATTTTATTGTGATTTTTATTTATTATGTAAGTAAAATACTGTTGTAAATTCCTCAAATTCATTAAATATGATATGTATATGTATATGTATATCATTGGAATTTTCAAGGGGTGTATGAGAGGTTGCAATCCTTGGAGGGTTGCAACCCACCCCAAGGGGTGCCCTATTGGCACCCCTCCATGCCTTATAAAAGAAGGCTTTTATTCCAAATGAAAAATACAGTAGAAATACAGAATATCTAACTAAAAAGGCATTGTGTTTTCCTTGTTTTGAGAGAGAGATCCACATTGAATCCTAGTTCAAACACTTGTTAAGGAGTACTCCTTGAACAAGTAGAATCCAAGTTATCTTGGGAGAACGTTGGCAATTCGTATCCGTAGAGCACCTGTGACGGGGTCAATAAGTTCTTAAGGACAGAGATCTTCTCGACTTGGATTGTTTCTGTAATCTCAATTTCCAGGTTTGTTTTCAAGTTTTCTGGTTTTAGGGTTTTGCATCTAGATATACTTTTGGTAGTTTGATCTGTTTGATTTGCATGTTTATTGCTGTTTAATGACACTAATTTTACAACAAATACTGTTTCGGATGCTCAACTGGAAAATGATATGAAATCTGAATTCCAAGACCCAGAAACCCAAAAAAGCATGACAACTAGATTCAAATCGGACTTGGAAAATATTCACCGTGTTTAGTTTGGTAACACAATGAGTTTACAATATATTTAAGCACATATGTATTATATAATATTATTTACAAAAATATAAGAAAATGCCCGTCCACCTTTCGGTGGATTGGCAATATTTCATTCGAAAATATATGCAACATGACAAACCACCTTTTGGTTTGTCATGTAGCATTTGCCTTGTATGCAATTTGCATGCAACTTTTAAAAGTTAAATGTGAATTGGTTGAAGAAGGATGCAGTGCATCCTCTGTAAATAGAGGATTCTCAGCACCTATTTCTCTCAGCTCATTCTATAATTCTCCCTCTAAGAATTTAATCCGTTGCGGATATACCTCAATATTCTAGAACACTAAAGTGTTTTATTTTATAAAGATGATATTGAGATAAACACACATTAGATGTGAATAACAGTATTTATATTTTGAATATAAATGAATCTCAAACGTATAACATGACAAACAAATAACTCAAACTGATTTGATCAGATGAGACTTATTTGTGGCATTGTTGTCTGTGACACATTAAACAAGACTCGTATATCCACACTTTTGAAGAGTGGATACTAGGACAGATTTAATCCTATTCAAATGATGTGTATGAATCTAGTTTATTAGGCAAAGTGCCTAAAACACCTTTTACTTGGTAAAAGTACAACTGCCATCGATCTGTTAGCCCTCGTTCATAATGACATAAGTGGGCCCATGTCTATCTAGGCTATAGGTGGATATGAACACTTCGTAACCTTTACGGATGTGGCATCGCGGTACGGTTATGTGTTTCTTGTGAAACACGAATCGGAAACTTTTGATAAATTCAAAGAGTTTCGACACGAAGTAGACAGACAGTTCGGCTAAAGTATTAAACATCACGATTGAACTGTGATGGAAAATACTTAAGCAATAAGTTTCTCAATTATTTGAAAGAGTATAGTATTCTTTCATAAAGGACTCCTCCCGGAACACCTCAATTGAGCGGTGTGTCCAAACAGAGAAACTGAATTTTATTAGACATATTAAGGTTAATTATGAGTCGCTCTGAGCCACCATTTTCCTTCTAGGGATACGCATTAAATAGTGCAACACTTATTTTGAATAAGGTTCCATGAAAATCTATTAGACAGACTTCATATTAGATATGAACAGGAAAGAAACCGGGTTTTCTCATTCCTGGAGATTTGGGAATGCTGGGCATATGTTTGGATGATACCAAACTAGATACCAAACCGGATAAGTGCCTAATTTGTAGGTTATCCTAGGGTAACCAAAGTATAGTACTTATACAACTCATAAGAGAACAATGTAATTGTTGCTCGCCATGCGGTTTTCCTCAGAGGAATACCTATATGCAGTGGTAAGTGGGAGGAAAGTAAAACTCGATGAAAATCGGAGTAATACTGTTCCAGGCACCGATTCCTTAATGGAACACAAACAGTTCATCAAGGATGAAACTGTACCACAATCTTCGAATACACAAGAACCACGTAAGTCGGAGAGAGTCAGAAAATAACCTGGGAGGTATGGGTTTCTGATCTCACCTCATGTAAATGTCAATCTTATTTAGGAACATGAACGTGCTACGTATGAGGAAGTGATACAAGGTATCAACTCCTTTTATGGCAAAGTACCATGATGTCCGAAATGGATTCCATGCATACCAACCAAGTTTGGACACTGATTGATGTACCGGAAGGCATTGTGTCTATTGGTACTATATGTGTCTTCAAGGAAGACAAACATGGATGGCAACATACCAACGTACAAAAGGTATCGAAAAGGTATCGTTATCAACATTGTGTCGATTACGACGAAACCTTTTACATGTTGCCATGATTAAATCCATTTGGATAATGCTTGCAAATGCTGCATGTTTCATTTATGAAATATGGCAGCTGAACGTCAAAACTGCTTTCCTTAAACGGAAACCTTTTGGAGGATGTTTATAACATCCTGACGGTTTTGTCGCACCAAAACAATCAAACAAGGTTTGCAAGTTAATTTGATCCATTTATGGATTGAAGTAAGCATTGTGTTCTTGGAATTATCGTTTTGATGTAATCATAATGGTATATGATTTAATTCAAAACGAAAATGATTCTTGTGTATATAAGGAGGTTAGTGGGAGCGCACTGACAGTGATTGTCCTATATAATGATGACATATCATTTCTTGGAAATGACATTCCCATAATACAATCGGTGAAAGCTTGGCTTTCATGAAAAATTCTCCGTAGAATACTTGGGAGAGATAACCTTTATTCTAGGAATAAAGATCTACTTGGATAGATCTAAAATTTGTTGGAACTCTCTGAGAACTCGTACATTGAAATATATGTACGCGACCTGGTGTCTCATATGCTTTGAGCATATGGAGTCACAATCAGGCCAATCCAAGTGATAGTCACTGGATTGATGTTAAGAACATCATTAAGTATCTTAGAGGAACTAAGGATGCTTTCTTAAGCTATGGAGAATGAGAACTTGAAGTGACTGGGTTCACTGTTGTAAGTTTCCTAACCGATAATAACGACTATAAGTCGTAATAAAGGTACTATATAGTTTGAATAACGGAACAATGAGCTGGAAATCTTCCAAGCAAGATACTGTTACCGAATAAACAACAAAAGAGGAATATTGCTGCAGTTGAGGCAGTAATAGAAGCACATTGGATCTTTATAATCCTAATTAGATTAGGAGTAGTTCTGTTAGTAGCTGAGGTAGGCTACAACACAGGCTAAAGAATTAATGGTCTCATCAACGATCCAAGTATATACTTCAACTATTCATCGTGGCGATGTGATGATCGAATAAATCGCATCAGATGATAACTTTGCAAATCCGCTGACGAAAGCAGTTTCTCAGCAGAAGTTTGAGCGAACCGTACATAGTTCAAGTGTAGGACACTTGAGTGATTTCTATAGGCCAAGTGGGAGATTGTTGGACAATTATGACCCATAACATCACTATTTGTAGAGAACATTGTGTTGTTGTACAAATTAACTATGTGACAAATGAAATTGCTCTTTTCTCATTTGTAATTGGATTACCAAGATACATAAATGATAAAAGTCCATATGATTAGTTCCGGATTGAGATGATATGAGACAGTATCAATCCACGAAGGTTTAATCATTAAATATCCCTAGTCGTAGTATTATCGAGACTGGACATCGATAATGCGGAATAGACTAGTATTGCACTTGTGCGCGTTGTGGGAGCATAACGACATAGTTCTCATATATTTAAGTATTGGATACTTATGCAAGTGTAATAGGAGGTTGTGTTTACCGATGGTACAGAAACAGCTTCGCTCTGGATAGACCCCTCGGAATTCCATTGGTAGTATAACTATGTGTCTATGGAAGTCTGAATCAGGGTATGTGTATTTGGTCATAACCTGAGACTTGCACCGCTAATACTTGCGACAATCAATATACTTTGGTTTTGTCGTCCAGGGCTTTAACAGGTTATATGTACGCCTCTTCTGGGTATATTGAGAATCATAGTGTATTGTATGTGATGTCAAGATGGAAGTATCACTCCAGTCATATGGAGATGATGATCAAGCAGGATACGAAACTAGTACTCTTTAGTACTGCAGTCATCGGGATAATATGACTAGGTCATGATTATCCGATTATAGAGACTAGTTACCAGAGATCTGATATATGCTTCGTACGGGGCAGACACAATTCTAGCCCAGGTCTTGCATGTGACATCCGATACTGGATTGCAATACGCAATACTACGTATACTACGCCTGATATAGATTATATATTCCTTTAAGAATATTTCTGTAGAATTGGGTAGGCACGGTGCTTTGCTAGAAGCCAACCATGTCTTGTAAATCGGTAAAAATGTAGTACTAGGTACGTACGTGTTCGGATAGTCCGACGACCAGATTTACTGCCAACATATCCAGGGATCTCATGGGTCGCTTCCCGAAGATTCACCAATGACGTATGACTCACACATTATTAATCTGGGATTAATTAATAGAGAGAAAGAGAATTAATCTAGGATTAATTACAGAGATATTTTATCTGGGATAAAATACTATTTAAAGAGAGAGAACGGTTAATTTGGAATTAATCGATAAAATAATATACTCGATATATTAAACGAAATTAGATTTCGACGCGGAATTAAAATTAGATTTTAATTCAGGCGAACGAGTTAATTTAGAATTAATTCGCTACCGACGTGAATAGTAATTTTGCTAGGCATAATTATTTAATTAAATTTGATTTAATTACGTCGCAACGGAAAATTCGTTAATCGGAATTAGCGAACCCGAGCCCGGGAGTGTTTGCGGGCCCACTCGTATTTTGAATCAAGTGGGGCCTACAAGTCACATCACGTGTCACATCATTAGTCATTCTTGTGACGGAAGTCACATCAACTTTGTGTGATGTGATGGATGTCACTTTTGTGAGTGATGTGAGTATATGGAAGGCTTTAATGCCTTGTACTTTTTTGAATTTGGAATTTTGGTATTAGATTTTTGAAATCCAAAATACACACAACTCATCTCTTCTCTCTCCCTCTTCCTCACTCACGACATTCTTGCCATTTTCTCTCTATGTTCTTGGCTTGGCAGAGAACAAGAAGAAGTAAAAGGGAAATTTTGTGGCAAAATTTCCAAGGTGCTAGCACATCCAATGAGTCTTACAAAGGTGATAGGGAAACCCATTCATGAGCATGGAATCTCAAATCAAAGCTTGGAGCTTGAAGATCTTCCATGGAGGGGCTTGGCCGAACACACAAGGAGCACAAAAAGGACCTTGGCCGAGAGCTTCAAGGAGCAGAATTTTGTTTTTGTGTTCTTAGCATCGCAAAGCCGATCAAAGTGAGTATTTCCGCAACTTTACTTTGATGTATTCGCACTTTTCATCGCTTAATATGATCTTGGTTTGACCTCGAAAACTCCAACAGTTATGGGGTCCAGACCTTCAGAAAATGGCTGGCTCACTATCCTGTCGATATGGTTCGTACAATATCCGATCAGTGCGCGCGACTCGAACAATGGACGCTCGATATGTATTTTGAAAAGTCTGTATCAAAGATTTATTTTTGATTTAGACATATTTATGCTTTGGGTGGAAAATGATTTCAAAAAAATTACATTTTGATTTTGATACATTTCGATATTGTTTATGATATTATACGATATGATATGTTTCTATCATGACGGTTGCATATGATTTTTACGGTTTTATAATTTGATATGATATGTTGCCACTGTGGCGCTTGTATAGGGGTTTGTCCAGCTGTAGTGGACCGACCCGTTACCCTCCATCAATAGTGGATCTTTTCGTTCATTATCCGATCTGTGCGCGCGATTTGGGCATTGGGTGCTTGCTATGTTTCGTCCAGTTGAGCTATTCTAGATGCTTGAGACAGATTTACGATGATGAATTTTTAAATTGATTTTATTTACAGTAAAAGAGTTTTTCTAATGTGTTTTCGAGATGTTTTTTGAAAAAGATTATTTTACGTTTTCTATTTTAATGATGACAGGGATTGACAGATTTCATACTATCAACATCATAAGAGTATTATGATTATATATCACTTCTGGCTGTAACAATGTATGTATTTTTTTAATATAAAAGATCATGTTCATTATAAGAGTAAGTATGTAAGCTTATAGTTAGTCATGGATCTTTTGAGTATTGTGATGGTTATGTAATGCTTTGTTGTCAGCAATATAATGTTTTATGTGTGATTGTATATGTACGTATGTAAACTTTGATGTTGATATCGTTTACATATATGATATGGAATGACATGACGTGAAATGAATGAATTCCTTTTTAGATTGTGGATGAAATAGATAATATGAATTTCTTATGAAGTTTCCATTTTGATACTGTATTTGATTACGAGTAAAGAACTTGTGTTATGTTCCTCGTTTCCGATAATGCATGTGATTGACTATATAAAATTCTTGTTCGACTTCTCATTCTCAGATGGATAAACCTGAAATGGTTTGAGCGTATTCCTATGAATGAGTGTGAATTGAGATGATAAGTTTGATGTTTTTTTAGTATGAAATGTTTGATTCGTGTGTTTTGTTTTGAAATAGCATGAGTTGTAATGATGTATGAAATACGTGACTTTTGAAAATGTGTAAAGTAAGAGGATTCATGAATACATGTAAGATTGTTATATACGTGTGTTCGATTCTGAATGATTAGACGTAAGGACAGAGAAATTTCGAGGATGAAATTTTTATTGGGAGGGGATGATGTAATATCCCGAGTTTTTCGGAACAATATTGGAAGGTTTCCGAATTAAAGTTAAGAATTTGGAATGGGATACTAGTCGAAAATAAGAGTTTATGTGTTAAAAAATAGATCGAAGCATTTTAAAGTAAAGCTTTTTCGCATTGGAAAACACGTGATTTCGAGAACCGGTTACGCGATATATTGTTTATATTGTTATAAACATTAAAGTTTCTTGTTTCGGCTATAAAAATAGCAAACGAACTCTGATTGAGCTTATTCTTGAACCATCAGACTTATTTTTTTCCGAGACGGACAACCTTCGTATTGAACACCTTTCGAAATTTACATCAGAAGGGATTAAAAAGGCGAATGTTTGTGAAAGCCCTATGGTAGGGACCTGATTGTAATTTCGCGAGGGTCAGAGTGTAATTTTTGAAAAATTTCTATATATACCTCGAAGTTTCAAGAAATTACGAAAATTGCATAAGCTCTCCAAATCTCACACGCGCACCCCCATCCCTAAATTTCATCATTAGTAGCCCCGGTCGCGTCGGCGGCCTGCCGGCCACCGCCTACCGGCGCAACCAACTAAGGGGGTGTGCCGGCGAGGAGGAGGAGATTTCTCACAGTCTTGGGTTTTCTGATCCCTGCTCATCATTTCATTTCACGGCTCGAGTCACCCGCCAAATCGAAGCTCTCCGAGAGTACTACAAGTTGGCGGTGATAGATTTTTCGTTTTATGCACGGTTGCACGTGAAAATGAGGGAGAAAGCTTTGGTGAATATTGACCAACGAGTGAACAATAGCTCCGATCGGAATTTTTTCCATTCTAGCGCATTTGTGGGATCGTTTGGAGTCCATATATGCCCTCGAAATCTCTGTAAGACCTACATGTAAAAATTTGCTAATTTCAAGTTTTTCGTTAAATGTTTGGATTTATCCGGTAGCTTCGTAAAGTAACGTAATGGTATGAAATGAATTGTTTGAGCATGATTATATTGAATATATGTATTTGGTAGAATACGAGTGAAAACAGAATGAATTGAATCTATCCGATAGAATATGTAACTTTCCGGTAAAATGGGGTTTTGCGTGTATTGATGTGTTTTGATCGTAATGATAGATATGATATATATATGATGATACGATAATTTTGGATAAATCCGGGTAGGTTTGGAGGGTTCGGGCCCATCCGTAGCATTTGCGGAAACATTTTAGAAAAAATTTTCCCAAAACGCGTAAACTGATGATTCAAGTTAACTGGTGGCATGAATTAGTTTGTAATAGTTTTTTAAGATTATTGGAACTGAAATCATTGAAATCAAACTTAAATTGATTGTCTCGGAAAGATACAGAAGTTGTCATAGTAAAGTCAAGAATTCTGTAAAATTACGATTCTGATGGTGTTTTGTGATTTATTTTGACAGATTTGACTAGAACCTGAAGTGTTCGCGAAGCCAGGTAAGTAATCCATGCGATGAGTACTTGAATGATGATTTGTGTTTATATATGTGTCTGTGTGTGTGTGTGTGTGTATAATGGTTGAAGTGTTTATGATAAAATGAGGGTAGTAAGAGACGGTTTTGAGAACGGAGCTCAATGTTATGTATATTTAAGTTTATCGACTGCCTCAAGTATAGATTTTTATTAATTCTTTGATATGAAGTGAAATATTTGATGAGCCTAATGTCTATGTGTATGTATAGATGTACGTAAGGGTATGAATCTCTAACAGTATGATACGTGGTTGTAAATGAATATGTAAATGTATAAGTATATGAACGTGTATTCATATATGCATATGATGTTAAGTTATGTATAGGTTACGTATACGAAATCAATAAATGGAACAAATCATGATTTCTGAATTGGTATAAGTTAAGATCTTTTGAATGGGTAAAGTAAGTGTGCTAAGGGATGTGTTTATGAATTAATGTCTTAATTGGTAAGTTTTTGTACATGGATGTTTCCTAATTAGAATTCTAGAAAATGAGTATATTTAATTGATAAGTAAGAGACACGAAGATTGTTAAAGGCGATGGTATCTGAATTCGAAGTAATATGTATATTCATATGTTTGGTGTATATATGTATGGGTATGACTGTTCTGATGATAAAGCAGTATTTATCATGAATGTACTTGTGTATGAGAAATTATGTGATGAGTTGGAGTTACGTGATATGTGTGCAAACATGTATGTTTATTAGGTGACGATTTTTTATTGTAGGAGTCTAGCTGGTTAGGAATTCGTTCGGAAGGTATTCATTTCATACCTATTCTAAAATATATAATGAGTCTCGTATGAGCATTGTATGTGTAAGCCAGCCGTATGTATGTATTGTTTGATGATATAATCTTTTATGTATTGACTGTTATGTGTGCTTTGTGGTTGGTTTCACGATGATTATATGTATGTCTGAGTGTATGTATGCGTATGATAGAACTCGTAATATGTATGGATAATGTATGCTTACGTGAAATGAATGATTGATTTGAGAACCAATGTGAATATAAGATGTTATAAAGGGTGTTTGCTGAGTTGTATTTGTATGTACGTATATATGTGTAAGAATCCTGAAATTGTATTTGCATGTATATAAGATAAGTGTGCTACGGTATGTGTGAATGCGTATGAACCTTTAGTGTTAAGCTGTTGTAAGGTTATCCTGGTTAAAGAAAGTTAAAGAAAGTTTGTTTGGTATTAAAGATAGTTTGTAATCGAATAGAAGAATGCTTGTTTGATTTACCGATTTGATGATATTTCAAAGAAGTTTACTCGTGATAATTATAAATATGTGACTTCATATTTCATGTGATTGAAATGGTTTTGATGTTATATGACGTACTTTGTGATTTCGAATCCATGCTTTGTGTGCTTTGAATGTCTGGCCATTGTATTGACAATATGTAAGTATGAAAATTTGATGTGGGTAAAGTATAAAGGATAATAGAAAGTTGATAATTCTACACTCGTAATAACTTGATAATTCTGAAAAACTTCTAATGTGATTGACTTGTATGTTCTGTTTGTAGTGCTAGCAAGATTACTTACTGAGTTTTATAACTCACACCAAACCAGATTGCTAGTTTTACAGGTTGGCTTCCAGATTGGTAAACCACGATAGCTTTGGAAGTCATGCTCGAGTTGCGGATCACCCAAGCAACAGTCACCCTCACAAGTGTCTAGGTAGAAGTCCTAGAGGTTTAGGTTCTTTTGTTATTATGTTGACTTGCTAACACGCTAGTTTGTATTAATAAGTTAAAGATTTTATTTGCATTGATGTTGTGGGCACAAAACCCTTAAATGTTGTTTGATATTTTGGGCACGCAACCCTTCAGTGTTGATATTGATGTGTTTTGTGTGGACCTGAGGTCATTTTATTTGTTTGATGTTTTTCTGAGATTCCATTTTGATGCTGGACTGTGATCCAGGTTGTCCATTTTTAGGATACATCATGCCCAATTATCTGTAAATTTGGAGGCTTTTGGAGATGGATTAATCCTTTCTAATGCAAGTAGCATCCTACCTCTGGCGGGGTGTTACACCACCATTCCCTCAAGTTACCAACTAGACTGGCTTCAATCACAACCGTCGAAAGGTTCAAATCTGATACTTCAACGGTTATTTTATCTTTCTCTGTGACATGGCCCTCATTTTTCTTATGTTTACCCTTATTTTGAGTTTTATTGTTTCTACAATCCTTTGACGTATGACCCCATTTTTCCACAAATGAAGCACTTTCCCTTGAAATTCTTATTATTTCCCTGAGAAGATACTCCTCGTTAGTTCTTTCTCTTTTTGTTACTTTACCTGTTTTCAATCATGTTTGCCTTTAAATCCATAGACTTGTAGCTTGAGCCTTTCTTGGATTCCGGATGTCTTATTCAATTCTCAATCGAACAACTAAATCTTTTAGACTTATCTCCCTACGCGTGTGCTTGAGATAGCTGTTGAAATCCATCCACGAAAGTGGTGATTTTTCTATCGTTGTGGCCACTTGAAATGACTCATTGATTATCATCATTTCATCATGAATCTCGTGTAGGATTAATTGAAACTCGTGAACTTGATTCATTGTAGTTTTTGAATCAACCATCTTGTTGTCTAAAAATCCCCCTATTACAAAGTTTTTAAGTCCAGCATCTTCAGTCTTGTACTTTTTGTCCAAAGACTACCATAATACTTTAGCAGTTTCCATGCCACAATACACATTGTATAGTGTATTGTCTGGCCCACCAAGAATGTAATTCTTACATAAGATGTCTTTATGTTTCCATGCTTCCACTGCTGCAATTGTTGTGGTATCATTTTGACTCTCTTCAGGAACATGAGTAGTCTTACTCAAAAACTTGGTCAAATTTAGAATGGTTAAATAAAAAAGCATTTTCTGTTGCCATCTCTTGAAATTCACTCCACTAAATTTCTCTGGTTCTTTCACCATATGCCACAAGCATGTATGTATTACTACTTGCCATTGAAATCTAAAAATTCTCAAAATTATGAAAACAATAACAAGTACTTATTATTATATGAGCCTAGAGAAGCAAATTAAGCTATGATCAAGTTAATTACTCGATTTGTACGTATTACACAAAATTCCCTCTTGTTATTATTTTTGGATAGTAATATAAAAATTACACTAAATAATACAAGTTCTCATATTTGTGAAAAAAAGTTACCCATAATCAATTATGTATATTTTTGTGCTTTTTCAAATGAAATCAAGTAAATAAACAATTTAAGAAAGAATTACTTTCGTAACACTTTGAATTTATTTTTAGTGTTACACTTTAATTCTAAACTAAACATACAAATTATTTTTAAGGATAATAAAATCAACTTTATCACTTATAAATTATTGTGTTATATGTGATAATTGAAAATACTTTAATTAACTTAAATATCTGATAACTAAGTTTATAATTTTAATAAAAAATTATTCATTATATGATTTTCCTAAGTTAATCAAACCATTAATGAATAAATTCTAAAACAGTGAGCTACATATACCAAGTCATAAATTACAAGAATCATGTGTGTTAGATACAGTAATTAATTTTAGGTACTTATACAATGCATAAAAAAGAGAGAAACAATATTTTAGTAATAATTTTTTGTTTTGTTTTTTATTTATATACTGTGGGTGATTGAATTTTAATAACTACCCTATAAATTATATGTTTATGTCCAAAGGTGATAATTTTTCTCACACCCTCCGGATATTCAAAAAAAAAAAAAAAAAAAAAGAGTGGAATTATTTCAAATGATATGGTTGCTGCAACTGCCACATCAACAACACAATGATCATCACATCGATGATCTTGTCAAGATCCAATGGATGAAATTACTCTTGCATACAAATTAAGTAGTGATTGGAAGAACGGATTGAAATCAAATTTTTAAAAAAATTAAAATTGGAAATTATTTATATTTTTATTCAAATCGAAGATTGAAAATGTTACTTTTGTTTCAAGTAGAGGTGGTCACGGAACCGAACCGTACGGTTTTCGGTTCTACAAGTGTGGAACCGGAACCGGAACCGGAACCGAACCGTTCGGTTCCGGTTCCCTTCGTTTTTTTTTATTACTTTTTTGAAAATAAAAAAATTGAGATTTAAACATTAATTGAGAATTAGGATTCGTGTTGGAATCCTACGGTTGCAAGAGGAACCTTACGATTCCAACCGGAACCGTACGGTTCCGGTTGGAACCGCATGAACCGTTCGGTTCCAGTAGTTCCAACCGGTTTGGTCAGGGTAAGAACCCTAACCGAACCGGTCAGGTTCCGGAACCGGAACCGGAATCAGTTGGAACTGGAACCGTCCGGTTCCAACCGGTTCGGTTCCGGTTCCGAACCGGAACCTTGGCCGGGTCTAGTTTCAAGCCATCGCAGTTTTTCGAGCATATTCTTAAAACTGTGGTTCTCTACTGTCCACAAATCACAAACTCAAAACATGCATGCATCATGTTATTTATTTTGTTGATATTAATTGGATAATAGACTATTCAATTTTTTGAATAAATATTAACACACACCCCATTCAAAATGTCAGAGAGAAAAATTCATTCATTTTTTCAATCTCATTTCAAAATACTTTTTATAATTTATTGATATGGCATATATATGTGTGAATCATGTAAAAATCAGATTTTATAATACAATGATTAATAAGTTCTTAAGATTGTTAGGGGGATGTGTATTGTTTACTAGATCATACATAATTATCTATATACAAATTATAAGACAATGATCATCATACAAACGTAAATATAAAACAAATAAAATTTAGACAAATATGAAAATTCGGAGTAATGTGTAGAAGAAAAGAAAAATCAAAACCAAATCGAGTTATACAATTTCTTTAAGAATTTATTAGCCCCGTTTTGATGCAGTATGGATATGTAGTTAACGTTTTCCTAGGATTCTTAGTGGCTTATTATTTAATGGACAGGGCCGGTCCTGAATTTTTGGGTGCCCGGTGCAAAAGATCAAAATGTGCCCTTTTTCATTACGAAAACATATGTTTTAAAAAAATAATATTTAACGAGTGCTGGAACCCAAGCGAAGTTGGGGGCTAGGCCCTCACGCCCAAATTATATTACTTGAGAAAATATATAAAGGGGGGACATAATACCTAAACCCGACAATTTAATGCCCCTTAATTTTTGGGCCCTGGACAGTCGCCCTTGTGGCTCCTGCCCAGGGCCGGCGCTATTAATGGACACTCCTTGGATGAAGAACAATAAATTTAGAAAATAGCGGAAATCTCTCAAAAAAATTATCCCCTTTAAAGCAACTCATTGTTCTTTGGTTATATGACTATTGAAAAAGATTCAAAGGAAAATATTGAAAAGACTCCTTTTGATTTTATGACTATTAGTTAAAGTCACATCTTTATTTTAAAAATTGAAAAATTTCCTACAATTATTCATGCTGGAATTCTTGTTTCTTTATATATAAATCTGCTACAGGGTAAAAACGAAAAACAACAGTAGTTTTAACAACAGGAAACTTAGGAGATATTATGAAATAAATTTAAAATTTAATGAGATATTATGAAAAAAATTAGTAACTCAAAAAGCTTCCTCCCAAATTATATTTGTCTACGAAAGTTTTGAATTTATTATCTTATATTTAATCTCATATCTGGATTATAATTCCATTAAGTTTGAAGCTAATGTCATGATTGTTATCTTATTGGAGCAACAAAATTTCATTACACACTACGTAACAAAGATATGATTCCCAACAAAACTCTATTACTATTACGTGATAACTAACGTGAATCATAATCATACACAAAACCCTAATTATTATTATACATACATTTTGAATCCCTTAAAAACCCTAAACCTATAATTCAGCTAACAATAAATTCCTGCTTTACAAGATGGATATATACTCGATGTACCCTACTCCTTTAATTCAGCTATACACTAATTCCCAACTTTGTATTTCTTTGCTAAATAATTAATGTTTTTTGAAAGCTCAATAAGTAAAGAATAAAAACTATTATGACATGCACATACATAAAAAAAGATCGTTATATTTGTGGATTGTGGCTTTTTATCCCGAGAAAGTTTGAATATCGAGGAAGGGTAAATGAGATTTTATACTTGGACATAAGAAGACAATGAAAGTTCAAAGACCTAAAGAGGCTGGAGTCAGACAAAGGGGCCCGAGCCCAATATACAGAAGAGTTCTCCCAAGGACATAATTGGTTTGATGAAGCACAGTTAGGATACCGACCTGACCCAGAGAATAAGTGCAAGGTTTGGTAGCATTCAATCATTCGTGGAAGCTGACCTGAGGTGATCATTTTGAAGACCCGACCTGGCTAAAGAAGCCAAGAGGTATGATCAGTTATCAATCACATCACCTCAGCATGTCAACCCGAAGAGCGAAGTATAGGACCACAGGTTTCGTGCTCGAAAAGTATGTGTCGTATGCCCAGAAGAAAAGATACATTTCTAGAAGGCTAATGATGCTACGGGAAAGTAGCGGTTCTCATTGAAAGTAGCCATTGCAGCCGTCGTAGGATGGTGTTGTGGTAGTGGAGTGGCAGAGTAGAGCCGCTATAGGCCACCGAAGTCCATTACAGTGATAGTGAAAATGAAACATTTTGATTGACCGAATTAAGGGTGGTTGAGGAGAGTTGTTACTGTAATGATGATAATAACATGAGTTGACATCATGAGTGGTGGAATAGTGAATTTAGAAGCCTATATAAAGGAGTTGAAGCCACCAATTCAAGGGATATCAATTTTCACATCTCACTACTTATAAAAGAACTCTAAAACCTAGCGATAGAGAGAGAAAGTTGGTCCGTACGCGATCATCTGAGAGATTTGTAACGAACTTATATAAGATTCGAGAGGTTGTAAACCCTTCAAACGCTTACCATACTATTTGCAGCTCAGGTCGATTTTTGACCCCAGCCAGGTAATAAAATAACCCATTTACACCCGTGGACGTAGGTTGGAGCCATTCTCCACCGAACAATGTAAACCCTTATCTTTGTGATTATCTGTCTGCTTGCTAATTTTATTTTGGTTCGCTACAAAATAAATAAATTCACTATTGAGGGAGGTTTGTTTGAGGGGTCAATTTCCCAAATTTCTCTTGAAACCAAAAACAGCCGTCAACAGTTGACACCGTATGTGGGGAAACAGTACAAAAGCAGGAAACACAATAAGACAATGGCAAGAGACGGAAACCATAGAGCTTTAGAGACCTCAACAACATAATGGATGGAAAATATGGAAGTGACCCTGCAGCAGGAAATGAAGAATGCTCGGAATGAGCGGGAGACCACCCAAGCCTTTATGAAGGCTATAATGGAAAAAATGAGAGATTGGAGAAGAAAATGGGAGAGCAGGGGCAGCTAGGTTCCAGCAGGAGAGAGGAGATAGCCAGTGGAAATAGGGTAGTTAGGGCAGACACGAATCGAGAAATAGGGAGGAGGAATGCCCATAAAGTAAGGTAGGTGGTTGTGGCTAGCGCTGCACCTATAGAAGAACCTTAGAAGGAAGAAGATGATAGGCAAAACCCCGGAATCATCCAGTAATAGCCCTTATTTCAGGGAAAGCGATCCAGAACGGTATCCAGAGAGAGGGTGTGGGGCTCATAGTCGTGGAAGATACCATGCTCGGAATGAGAAGTATGAGAAAGCCATCGGTCGAGAGCAAGATTGCTCGAGCCAACTGAGATATTAGTTTCAGAATGAGAAGGAAAATGGGAGAAAAGCACGAGAGGACATGCTCTGGCCGACCAAGATTTGGAAACGACATCCTTTTTTACGAAGGAAGTTTTAGAAGTGGATTTCCCAAGGAGTTCCACCATGCCCATAATGGATATTTTTAAGGGCAACCCAGACCCCAAATCCCATATGAAATTTTTTTTTACTAATGGAGATAGGGCATGGTTGGAGAGGCGATCTGCAAGGTATTCCTCCTAACGTTGGGAGGATCCACCAACTTGTGGTTCCCCCGGGAAGAATTAGTAATTTTCTACAGCTAAGGAAGTTCTGTGTGCGCCATTTTAAAAGAGCATCTGCACCAAGGAAAATGTTGGGTCATTAAGGATGATGGAAAAATGCAAAGATGAGCCACTGAAGAGCTTTATTGACAGCTACCACGGCCTGGTGTTGGAAGTCGGGGCTTACGAGTCCTCGGAGGCACTCGAGAGCATTAAAAGATCCCTGAAGCTTGGGTGGTTATGGTCATACCTTAGAATCTAGGAAGTGTTAGACTATGACACTGTCTTGGAGTATGCGATGAGGTTCGTGCTATTGGAAGAGGATGAGAAGATAGCCCGAAGAGGTACAGATCGAGTGAAGAAAGAACCAAGGCATGAGATTTTTAAGGATCATGGTCATGGTGGGAGAGGACCAAGTTTGAGGCAACGGGAGTTCAAGCCAGTCATCCAGGGAAATTCAATGCCCGAAAAGAGGCCCCCAATCAAGGTTACACATGTTGCAGGGGGTACGACATACATCACCCTCAACAGACCTCTTGCATAAATAGTTCGAGAGATACAAGACAATGGCATGTTGATGTTGGACAGTTATGACCCATAGCGTCACTATTTGTACAGATCATGGTGTTGTTGTAAAAATTAACTATGTGACAAAGGAGATTGCTCTATTATCATTTGTGATTAGATCACCAAGATGTATAAATGATAAGAGGTCCTTATGATTTGTTCCTGGATTGAGATGATATGAGACAGTATCAATCCACGAAGGATAAATCATTAAATATCCCTAGTCAGAGTATTATCGAGATTGGACATCGATAATGCGTAAAAGACTAGTATTACACTTGTGCACGTTGTGAGGGCATAACGGCATAGTTATCATATATTTGGGTATAGGATACTCATTCAAGTGTGATAGAAGGTTGTGTTTTACCGATGGTACGGGAAACAGCTTCGCTCTGGATAGACCCCCTCGGAATTCCATTGGTAGTATGACTATGTGTCTATGGAAGTCCGAAATCAGGGTAGGTGTATTTGGTATTAACTTGAGACTTGGCACCGCTAATACTTGCGATAATCATATACTTTGGTTTTGGTCATCCAGGGCTTTAACAGGTTTTGTGTACGCCTCTGCTGGGTATATTGAGAATCGTAGTGTGTTGGATGTGATGTCAAGACGGAAGTATCACTCTAGTCATAGTGGAGATGATGGTCACGTAGGATACGGGACTGGTTCTCTTATATGCTGCAGCTATCTGGATATTATGAATAGGTCATGTATATCCGATTATAGAGACTAGTTACCAGAGATCCGATATGTGCTTCGTATGAGGCAGACACAATTCTAGCCCCAGGCCTAGCATGTGACATCCGATACTGGATCGAAATACGCTATACTACGTATACTACGCCTGATATAGATCACGATATTCCTGTAAGGATATTTCTGGAGAATTGGGTAGGCATGGCGCTTTGCTAGAATTCAACCTCCTTGCTAACGTTTTTGGAGCCAAATACCTCTCATCTCTCACATGGTCTAGGACCAATTTTCTTCCTCTGTTTTCTGCCAATGCCGTGAATGGAATGAGAAGAAGCTAGGTGATTTTGTGAAATCATCAAGAGCTAGCACTCAAATGAGTTCATACAAAGGTGATAGGGAACTAACTTCATGAGCATGGAATCACCATCGTCTAAAGCTTGGAGCTTGGAGCAACAATGGAGGACCATGGCCGAAATTTTGAGGACCCAAAACCAGCCCACTGCCGAGACTTCCAATGGAGGGCAGAAAAGTTTTTGTGTTCGTTGCATCGCCTCAACTGCTCGGTGTAAGTATTCTGCAACTTCCTCGTGTATTCACACTTATGTTTGATGATTGATTATTCGATCCTCGGGACCGTAGAACTCCAACAATGGTATCAGAGCATTGATAAAAGCATGAAACTTGATTTAGGGTTAAAATTGGGTAAAATATATTTGAGCGTGATTTAATGAAATTGGATGATTTAGTATGCTTAAATTATGTTTAATTAAAGATTGATTGGATCAATTTCATGAAATATTATTTGGAACAATTTTCCCCAAATCACTTAGCTTGGCCGAGAGGTGTAGAACCCTAAATATCTTGGATTTTTGATTTTTTGATTCATTGGATGAGTTGGAATCAATTGAGAATGTGGATTTAATGTTGAATTGGATTTAATTGGATTGAAGTTGAATTGGACATAAAAATCCCCTCCATTGCCGATACTTAAGCATGTAAATTGGGTTTGATTTTTGATAAAATGTGTTGGACATGTTTTGTTGTTAAAGAGCATTATTAATTGTGTAAATTGATGTTTTAGAAATGTTAATTTGGGTGATTAATTATGGCATTGCACTTAGGTTAATTAAATTGTGAAATTGGATTTTTGTAATTTAATTAATTGGGCCTATTTTGGAAATTGGGCTTGTAATGTTGTAAATGGGCTTATTGGGCTTGGTTGTACCAAGTTAGGTTTAGGCTAAATTGGTTGGATCCAATTGGGCCCAAAACCACTTCCATAAAGCCCAAATGTGACTAATGGACCTTGAATATTTTAATTGGGCCTAATGGGCCTAAATTGATTTCTAGGCTTATGGGGTTACTCCTTGATTGGGCTTTGGTTATTGGGTTTGACCCATGTTGACCAAAAGTCCACGCCTTAATGAAATTAATTGAAATCCCATTGGACTTTAATTAAATTAACGTTGGACGTTAATCGGGCTTTGAGACCCGTAACGATTAAATTTGGAATTTAAGTCGTAAAGGTTCGTCAAATAAAATGTAATATTTAATTTGGAATTAAATAGCGAATTAGTATTAAATACATATTAAATTGGATTTAATTTTGTAGTTTATTTTAATTCAAGAATACGTACTTTGAGTACTTATTCGCAAAACGAGTTTGACTCGCTCAAAATCAAATCGTTGTTTGAACATTGGATGGTCATTAACTATCAGATTAATTAATTTGATTAGATTGATTGATAACATGCTTGTGTGAATACATGGTTGCGATGCATGAATAATGTATATCGGATAGATATTAGATGGGTGAGGCAATTTTAGAAATTGTTGTAATAAATTTAGAATTTATTAATTGGACCTGCGTGTCCAGCCTATTACCTCCATACTCTTTGTATTTCTCTTCTCACCTATTCCCCTCAATGTAAATGAGGTTTCTTTAGAAGTGTAGTGTAACGGGTAGAAGCAAATACTTGTGCTAGCGGGAGAGAGGAAAAGGGAGAGATTTGATCTAGGAACAATGTGTAAATTATCCATTCGTATATCATTATTATATTTATTTACGCGCTTTATTATGTATTTAGAATGCATGTTTAAGGGTGTATAATGATGAGACCTTAACAAAGATAATAAATTGGTTGCCAATTTGCACGCGAAAAACCCTCACAAAATATTAAGCGTTTTTCCTTCCATTGAGTGATTCTTACTCAAGAACTAAGACTACATTGGTTTGTTGGCCAAAGTCAATGCCTTTGTCCGTCGAGGATGTGTTGAATCACGAGAGCTTTGTTCTATATCGGTGTCTTGTCCAAGTTATGGTTGTTGGCCAAAGTCAAGACCACTTCTTGTCCATCGACATTGATTACGAAGCTTTCCATGGTCAGTGGGTCACGCTTAACTGGGATCACTAAGTTTGTTGTGCCAAAGCCAAGGCTTAGTTGATTCAGAGGAAAAATGTTAGGCAATATATTGGATATATTGGCATATATATAAGATATTTGTTTTGGACTTGGACGTCCCGCTACTGGATCTAGGAAATGGATATGATCCAATTGATCTTAGAGATTTACCTAGTTAATTATCATACAATTTGTTGGCCAAAGTCAAGATTGTGTGACATTTAACGGGATCCTAGCCCACTAGGAAACACGGTTTCCCGAGCACTCGACAGAGGGTTAGAGGCTCGCCGAAAAATAGTGGGAGGCAAGTATTAAATTTGCAATATTCGTTTAATAACTTGCCATACGCGCTCATATCAAATCATTCGTCAAATAAATTAAATGTTAGTTGGACTAATATTTAAATTGTTGTTTTAATAAAACAGTTAGACTGTATTCAAACTATTCATTTATAGTTGATTATATAATTGGATTATAGTAATCAATATATTTGAATTAACAATAAATTATAGTTGATTAAATAGTTGGACTATAATAATCATTATAATAAATAGTACCGAAAATCATTGATTATATAGTTGGACTATTAGAATCAAGATAAAATTGAAAGATTAGCATTTAAAACATAATCCTAGGGAAAATGTATTTAAATGGTTTAATTTTCAAATTGGGAATATTTTCAAGATAGTCCTGAAAACTAATAAGTTACTTTATTTGATAAAATAACATATTATGCCTAAAGCCCGGAGTTAAGCAAATAGTAGAGCATAATCTTTGGAAGATTCATGTGATTATAACTTTAGTGTTTAATCCATTAAACTTGTCAAATAGACTCCTTAATTTCTTTATCAGAACTAATGATTAGATCCTTAAAGTATGATATTGAAATTGAAGGATCTTCATAAATCTATACTTAGATTTTAGAAGTAATAAATTGCAATAATAAACTCTTGGAGAGTTAATGGCTATTCTCAAGGAGACAAAGTCAAAGTTTGCAATAAGGCAAGTAGCGCAAGACGCATCTTACTTCGACATTCCGGAAGACCAAGGCTAGGCCTAACGCTTATGGGGTGTGGAAAAGGGCAAAGGTAAAATCATTATAGTCTTCTGGGAAGATAAATGACATATCCCAAAATATCTGCCTAAATTGTGGCAAACGGGATCGCGGAAGCGTGACTGCCGTTTGGACAAAGCAAACATGAAGGAAATGAAGACGGGCAAGGCTCTGACTTCATATATGTTTGTCATAAATATGTTCACTACTAGTATTAAAATTGGATTTTAGATACCTAGTATGGTACATAAATATGTACTGGTGTGCAGAATCTTCTATGAGCATGATACTGACTTCAGTTACGATTAATCTGTGAATTGAAAACGGGATGAAAATCGCTGTTTTAACCGTAGATACCTAAGTTTAGGAACTACCCTTTAGGTGTGTACCTAAATTTGGAAACTGTTAAAATGTAACTAGTTTGACTAGATACATTATCTCTATATCAGGGTTTAACCCGTTACGGGTATACCTTTATATTCTAGAACACTAAAGTGTTTTATTTTATAAAAATGATATTGAGATAAACACATTAGATGTGAATAACAGCATTTATATTTTGAATATAAATAAATCTCGTAAGTAAAACATGACAAACAAATAGCTCAAACTGAATTAATCAGTTGAAACATATTGTGGCATTGTTGTCTGGGACACAATTAAACAAGACTCGTATATTCACACTTTCGAAGAGTGGGTACTAGGACATATTTGATAGTATTCAAACAAAGTGCCAAAAAAACCTTTTACTTGGTAAAAGTGCAAATGCCACCGATCTGTTAGCCCTAGTTCATAGTGAAGCAAGTGGGCCCATGTCTAGCTAGGCTAGAGGTGGATATGAATATTTCGTGACCTTTACGGATGTGGCATCGCGTTATGGTTATGTGTTTCTTTTGAAACACAAATCGGAAACTTTTACAGTTTCGACACGAAATAGACAAACAGATCGGTTGAAGTATTAAACTGTCACGGTTAGACCATGATGAAAATACTTAAGCAATAAGTTTCTGATATACTGTAAAGACTATAGTATTCTTTCAATGAGGACTCCTCTTGGAACACATCCGTTTGACGATGTGTCTGAACGGATATACCCAATTTTGTTGGACATGATAAAGTTAATCATGAGTCGTTCTGAGCTACCATTTCCTTCAACGGATACACATAAACAGTGCAAAACGTATTTTGAATAAGGTTCCATAAGAATCTGTTTGACAGACATCATATTAGATATGAACATGAAAGAAACCGGGTTTCTCATTCCTGAATATTTGGGTATACTAGGCATACGTTTGGATGATACCAAACTAAAACCCAAATTGGATAAGTGCAAATTGTAGGTTATCCTAGGGATACCAAAGTATAGTACTTATACAACTCACAAGAGAATAATGTAATTGTTGCTCACCATGCGGTTTTCCTTAGAGGAATACCGATATGTAGTGGTAAGTGAGAGGATAGTAAAACTCGATGAAAATCGCAGTAATACTATTCCATGCATCGAATCCTAATGGAACACAAATATTTCATCAAAGATGAAACTGTACCAGTAATCTTCGAATACACAAGAACCGCGTAAGTCGGAGAGAGTCAGAAAACAACCTGGGGTATGGGTTTCTGATCTCACCTCATAAAGATGTCAATCTTATTGAGGAAACCCAACTGACTACGTATGAGGAAGTGATACAAGGTATCGAATCCCTATTATGGCAAAGTGCCATGACATCAGAAATGGATTCCATGTCTACCAACCAAGTTTGGACACTAGTTGATGTACCGCAAGACATTGTGCGTATTGGTACTATATAAGTCTTCAAGGAAGACATACATGGAAGGAAACATACCAACGTACTAAGCTAGGCTTGTAGCGAAAAGGTATCGTTATCAACATTGTGTCAATTACGACGAAATCTTTTACTGTTGCCACGGTAAGTCCATTTGGATAATGCTTGCTAATGCTGCATGTTTCATTTATGAAATATGGCAGCTAA